>JAQMYL010000007.1:24041900-24055026 GCA_030014365.1 Clarias pachynema | reverse complement strand
ATTTTGGTTCAGTTCTGTTATTTTTCTTCTCTTATCTTTTTTTGACACAAATCTGATTCCGCACATTAAAGTTAAACTGAAGGGGAAAAAAATCGTTGCTTGTCAAGTAACTGAAAAACCCATCTGTCCAGCAGGCTCTCATACTGTAGACTTCCTCCATCACCATATCAATTATTTAAGATATGTCTTTGTTAAATAATAACACATTAATAGATTTTTTTTTTAGTTTAGAAACTTTTTTTCTTCTGTGTATACATTAGTGGAATTAGTGGTCATAACAGATGAATGGCAATGTTGAAATACCTCAGTATAAAACTAAATAAGCAAAAAACATATCCATGGCAACCTATTTGTCAGCTATATTGGGGTGATCAATTCTTTTTTATGTGCTGTATTTAATCTTTAATCATGTTGTTTCTTCCTGTATTGAAAATATCCTGGCATGCTCTCTTACCTTCCGAGTGTAACTCGTCTTCCCGGTAGTGTTGAAAGCTGAGCCAATCTGATGCAGTTGTGCACATCACACACACACATACACACACACACGCGCACGCACACACACACAGCCAATAAGAGTCTACCTCTTTGGCCCACCATGCAGGATAATGTGTTTAAAGGTCCTCAGAGGAATAACAGCATGGGCTGTTTCGCCTATCCATGAGAGAGAGAGAGAGAGAAAAAGAGAAAGCTTTCATGTGTAATCTGATTTCTCAGACTACTCTGATATGCTTATTTGATGTTAGTTGATGTTGTTAGCTTTGCCTCATCTGCTGCCAGCTTTGGAACTTTATAAAATGCCACTGAGTTCAAAAGTTAAATGGTAAAAATAGTGTTCATTTCCTTACTGTTTCACCCCTAGAGTGTAGTCATTAAATACAATTCATCTGTATGTGTGTGTGTGTGTGTGTGTGTGTCTGTCTTTAGGAAGCACTGGCTGAGGAACATCGGCAGTCCCAGTTCTCGCATCGACCGTGCTGAGTTCACTAACGAGAGGAACATTTCTAAACTGGAGATCAGTGGATTCGGCACTCGTTATTAAATTCCACCTCCCTGACAACGACGGCTTAACCTTTCCCCGAAAACATCCTTAATTCAGTCACATCGTCCTCCCTGCTGAGTCACCTTCATTACCAGAAGTCATTAATTTAAACCTAAATGGGCAATGCATTTCTCAAAATGTATACAAAGCCTTTAACTATTGCACTGATAATACATTTATATTTATTAGCAGACTTTCTGTATATATAAAACCATGAATTAGTTTTTTACAAATGAAAGAAACTATGTCATTATTTCTTTGCTGATACTAAATTTGTGACAAACTTGTATTCCAGAATTGCCAAATGATTGTTTACACTTTAATGACACAGAAATAAACCAGTACACTGAAACGCACATTTTAATCGGCTATGTTCTCATTTCCACCCGCAGATGTTGTTGTTTTGAAGGTAAAACTAAATTCTATATTGTAGCACGTTTATATATTTTTCACAAATTAAAAGAAAGTTGCACACTCTAAGATTTCATTCAGTCACCCTTAGCTTTGATTGCAGCAAACAATGTGGTGTCCAGTTCATGTGTGAAAATGATTCCTCCTGCTCCCAGAAACACTCTTTCACAATCTGAGTCCTGGAATATGGCTGAGTCATCAGGGAAGAAGAACTCCATAGATGTGATAACCCGGTCATTCAGTACATTTAGGTTGTCAGATTGTAACACTGCTCCAGAGTCTTGTACAGTGGCCACAAAGCATGATGGGTGCATCGCTTCATGCGCTTCTCTTCTCACCCGTCCATCGCTCTGGAATAGGCTCAATCTTTCTGGTGAGTCTCTACTTTTTTTTTTGTACCATAAAACTTTACCACAAGTTTAAATGATCTCCAATCATGTTTTTTTCCCCTAACCGCATTTCTTCCACAAAGTTGACAATTCAGTACTATCCTTTCAGGTTTTAATAATGTATTGAAGGGTTCTTAACCCAGTTCCAGTCATTTCAAATGTCCTTAATTGTTTTCTTTGCTTGATGCAGCCCAAAATTTTGACTTTTTTTGTTTCTGGCCAGGCAGCGTATGAGTCAGTTTGGGAAAACCCATCAGATTTCACAGATGGAAAACAACCAAAAATGACAAAAAAGCCAAAAAAATATAGCCTCTTATCTCCACTTGATAAGCTAATGGTTTTGCTTGCACTGCTTTCTAACCTTGCCTTAGTGTTGAGTAAGTTAAAAAAAATTAATAATTAAATCTAACTTAATGCATGAACCAGGGAGAAACGGGTGCAGATGATGACAGATGATCAGGCCAGTGATTAGTTTACTGGTGATGCTGAATGCTGAGTGGTTGGAACAGATGAGAGAGGAAATGAGGCTGCTGCTGAGGTTGTCACACAGGTTGAACAACCTTCTTTTTATTGTATCTTTAGGCACTTTGCAGCCTGTCGCAGTAAAACATTTGTTCCTGTTTCTTTAATTTAATATGAAAAACCTATGGGTGGCTCAAGACTTTTGCACACTATTATAGGTGCAGGTTTGTCTACACCTATAACCATTTAGGCAATTGGCAGACACCCTTTTTTTAGAGCGACTTGCATTTGCATTTCATTATACATGTGAGCAGTTGAGGGCCTTGCTCAAGGGCCCGACAGGGACAACTAGGCAGTCATGGGATCTGTGGGACCTTCCTAACCGTACTCCAATGCCTTAACCACTGAGCTATCCCAGACCCCAAATTTTAAAATGCTTTTGTGGTTTAGAATCATGAAACTTATTTCAGACCAGGGAAGAGGTAGAACAAAACGTCCAGAGGTGATAACATGAAGGGTTTCCCCAGGCTGCCACACACAGCATGAGCCGTGCCCTTTACTTTCTATCCGATTACAGATTACAGCAAAGCGTGTGACTAATACTGCTGCATCCAGTGTAAGGTAGAGCGAGGTGCATCTCTGGTCAAATCCTGTCACGTATGCTGTACATTTCTTTCTGTACAATTTGACTTAAAAAAACTTCTAAAAGCATCACAGCACCAGGATCTTTCCTAAAATTCTAGCATCATATTAAACTCTCTCACTCTCTCTGCCGAGCTCTATTTGACAGCCAAGATTGTTTCAGTTGTTAGGAGGCTTTTAAGAAACTAAACCCAGATCTCATTAGGATTGTCTTTCAGTTTATGAAAAAAAATCCACCAATCATAAGCTTGTTTTGCTGTGTTGCCATGATGCAGCTAACCTTCCTCTTCTATTACGATCCACTATAAAACAGTTCTTGGCTGATCTTATGAGAAGCCTCTTAACTGCAGCATAGAGCATCACCACTGCAGTCACCTTTGCAGTCTTCTCAGGCCCTTGTTTTTTTGTTTTTTTTTCTCCCAGTCTGCTCTCCTACTGCAAATCTGAATACGGGACAATCGCAATCCTCTTAACCGACAGTGCTGGGATTAGGACAACGACTTATCCTGGGACGTGAGAGAGAGAAAGAGAGCTTGCACTTCTCTACTGACCCAGGAGCTGTTGTAAAGTAGCAGAGGCTACACACACACACACACACACACACACACACACACACACACACACATGCTGAATTGTGCTTATTTGATTTGTGACCATTATCTGTTGTTTAAATTCACTGCATCATCAACAGGTCCATTGTAGATGTTATATAGAGGCACCTTTTTGTCTATCTTTTTTTTAATCCAGGAACATCAACCCTCTTTGAAGTAAGACATGTAATTCAGTTAGCAAATAAAACATTTAATTAATTAAAGCAACAGAGATGGTTTGCATGGTTTGCATGTTCTCCTCGTGTTTGGTGGGTTTCCTCCTGGTACTCCGGTTTCCTCCCACAGTTGCAGATTAGGCAATTTCCAAATTGCCCATACAGTAGTGTGTGTGTGTGTGTGTGCATGCTTGTGCCTTGTGATGGATTGTCACCCAATCCAGGATGTACCCCACCTAGTGCCCCAAGGCCTCTGGGATAGGCTCCAGGCCTCCTGCAACCCTGATTTTTTTTTATTTTTAAAAAAAAAAATTTAAGTCACAAAAGCATTTTTGGCAGGAAATCTGATAACATTGTCATCTTCCAAAAAAATATGTTTTTTTTATTTATTTATGGCTACAAGTTTACTCTCTAGATTCTAAGAAAAAGCTGAATCCCAAATCCTTCTCTAAGCCCTGATAAAGGGCACTACTTGGTGTTTGGAGCAATGACTTACAGTATACACCCTAGTGCCCTAGCTTTCCAGTGCTAATAGCTTTAATGCTATTCGGGTTTTTTTCCTGGAAACTAGAAGTTAATAAAGCTGATATTCGAAAGCATAATAAGTATATAAATATAAATATAAAATATAAAGAGAAAGATAAGAGACTTAAAGAACAGTCCACCATCTCAATGGTTTATTCTCTTCACCTTTTGGGCTACATAGTACTGGTAAGAATTTAACCTCTGTACACCTCTGTACTTTCACACCAACTGTCCGTCACCAACTCGCGGTTGGTTTGTTTCTCCAGTCGCGGAAGGATGTGTGTTGGTGGAGCAAAATAAGTATTTACATAAAGAAACAAATCATAATCTGTTGATAATAAATGGTGTTTGTGTAACTGTTGTATACGTAAAAGCAATATCACACTCAGATATCCCCGCTTTTGTGATATTGCTTAATTATACAATCTAATATTGTAAACATTTAGTGACAGGAAAATATAGCGAATCCCAAGTGTCATATTTTGAATATGAATTCCTGAAAACTAGATGATGACATCAGAGGATTCTCCATTTTTACTTGGGTTTAACATTGACCTGCTTCCTCTAATCCCCAAAGCACCCAACAGTTGCATAACAAACACATGCTAGATCACAGCCAGGCGTTCTGGAATATACCCTACAATATTGCTAATATTACTCAAACCTTTCAACTTCTAATTATGTTTGGAATTGATCAAACTTCTTTAGATATACTACTTTGAGCTGAAGGTTGTCACCACCATGACACTCTCACCATGAGCAACAGCCCCAGGTCGTATGTTCCCTTATCTAATCACTGTTCCCCTCCGTCATATTGTACTTTCCTGCCACAGATTAGGTAAAGGAGTGTGATTAAATGATGTCTTTTTATAGCAGGACGACGTATTCGCTGTATCATTTCCACTCACAGGCCCTTAATGATCTCTAATCAAGTTACATGTCAGCGTGGGGGAACAAATCAGGAAGGCAAAGCAAAACAAAACAGACAGCAAATTGGGTTGTTTTCAGATTTCCAATATATCCTGCCAGTTGTTGTCTTTGAACTCACTTCCAGGCAACCCAGTGAAAGCTGCTCGCCATCACATTTTCTGTTTTTTCTTCCTTCTACATAATGCATGTGGCTAATGCAAAACAAGATCATAGAGTAGCTCAACATGGAGGCTTAAATTATTCACCTGGCATAATATTAATGCTAAAACACTGGTTTTAGTTTCTGCTTTCATAAACAGGTTTTTAATGTATACTGGCCTTGCGCCACTAGTGTCCGGGTCTGTGTGCATGGAGTTTGCATGTTCTTTCCGTGCTTGGTGGATTTCCTCCCACAGTCCAAAGACCTGCAGATTGGCGTTCACAAATTGCCCATAGTGTGTGTGTGTGTGTGTGTGGGACTTGCAATGGATTGGCACCCTGTCCAGGTAATCCAGTTACATTTCATTAAACAATTTAATAAGGCAATAAAAAAAATAATCATCAATTAAAATATCACACTCTTTGTATGGTTTAGAAAAAAACTATCAAAAGAGTTAAGCTGAGCCAAGTGATCTAATGACTCTCTAAAAGATTCATGTTAATTATGTAATGTGATTTTCCATGCAAACAATGTCTTTTTAAAGATATTATACTTTTCTTTAATTAGGTAATTGTTATCAGAAAGATTTTAGGTTGTATCTAAGTATTATTTTTTTCAGTAATTCAGTAAAGCCTAGCCAATTACCCAGCCAAATTTTGGTTAATCCATTATTCATACATTTAATTATAAGTGAATAAAAATGACAGAGTTTTTATTTTATGTCTGTTTGCATACAAGGATGAATTTGGTTGGTACCCATAGATCAAAGAAAAAAATAACATAATGGTCAATGAAATAACTTGAAACTGTATACCTGTAATAAATAAGATTTTAATGAACATCTCCTATAATGAAAATCAGTCATTACTTTTGAACTGTGATTCAACAGAATAAATTTTTTTTTTTAAACCTATAGAAGCCTGGACAAATTATTTGGGGACCCTAAAAATCCCTAAAATTAATTTGACCATAGAGACATGTTAGACTAAAGTGTGTCCTGTAAGTAGCATTATAGTTGTCTTTAATCTTGCAATTAGCCAGTCTGTCTATTTAAATGGTGAAATGCTGTTTGGTATCATGGTGTATACAATACTGAACACAGAGCAGAGAAAGCAAAGAAGAGAGAGTTACAGTATCTGACCCTCTCCAAGCAGCTCAATAGTCCTGTTACTACAGTTGAAAATATTACATAAAAATAAAGTTGTCCAATTATTTTTCACTTGTACCTTACAGCACAGTGAAATGATTTTTTTGCATGTACCAGTAATGAAGCTGGTGTCAACCAGGATACCATCTCCCTGGAGCAGATAGGGTTAAGGCCATTGCTCAAGGCCTCAACAGTGGAAGTCTGGCAGTGCTGGGGCTTGAACCCTTCACCTCCGGATCGGCCTTAACCAATTGAGCCACCACTTGTCTCGAAGTGGATTTGTCGAAAGTGGGGCTCAAACCCACGACCCTGAGATTAAGGTTCTCATGCACTACCGACTGAGCTATTTTAGGATCCATGGGACTAGAGCCAACCTCAGCAATATTATGTTCAGTATTATCTTGAACAGAATGATAGTATGAACGGTAACCAAAGAGCCAAGGACAACTTCCATACAGATTCAAGGTGAGCTCCAAGGTCAAGGTACATCAGTGTCGGATAGCACCATCCATGCTGTTTGAGCAAAAGTGGACTTTCGCTAAAATGCATATTGACAAGGCGCAGTGCTTCTGAGAGAATGTCCCTTGGACAGCTGAAACAACAACTAAAGCTTTTTTTGGCCAGGCGCATCAGCACTATGGTCACAAACACAAACATTAAGCTTTAAAAAAGAAGAACACTGTATCTGGAGTAAAACATGGAGGAGGCTCGGTGATGTTCTGGGCCTGCTTTGCTGTGCCTGGCACAGGGTGTCTCGAATCTCTGCAGGGTACAGCGGAACCCAAAAACACCCAACAAGTGGCCTTCTATGAGCCCTGCTCTAAATCCTATGGAACATCTGTGGAAAGAGCTGAACTATGCGGTCTGAGGAGGACCTCCTTCAAACCGTGACAGCTGGAGCAGTTTGTTCATGATGAAGTGGGTCAAACTACATGTTGACAGGTGCAGAAGACTCACAGAGAGCTACAGAAATCTCTTGATTGCAACGATCGCCTCATAAGGTTGAGCCAAAAAATATTACTTTAAAGGACAGTTTCGTTAGTTTTCTATTTTTTCAGAAAATTCTGAAGCCTTATCTGATTTTCGTAAGTTGACGTTCATTAAATTATTTATTTATTATTATTTTTGTCTGATTTAAATTATTTCAGTAAACATTTGTGGGTTTTTCTTTCTTGAAATGAGAGGTACTAACAAATTCTTCCATGTATGTACATCAGTAGGGCATAAAAAGTGCCATTTTGTGTGGTCAAGTGTCAAATTACTGCCTGGCCCGGTTGCCTAGCAACAGCCAAATAATACAGGGTACTTGAAAGTTAAGGCACCGAATGCACTTGAAGGAAAAATGTATCAGCGTGCGGAGATAAACCTGCCCCGGAAGAAGAAGGTACCAGAAGCATTTCGGTATGTAGACTATAAACAACACTCTACAGCTGTAGATTATTTAGATAAAAGTAAGAGTCTATGTGTAGTCTGCTAAAGCATAAATAGCATGAACTCAGATATGCAGGAACCGTCCTGTCATTACATATATATTTGTCTTATATTTTACCTCAAAGAATCACAAAAATACATAATCATTTTCATGGCTGAATGTTCATCATGTATTTATTAATTTGGTCAAAACAATTTGTTTATGATAAATTCTAAATCCAGAGTAAATGAGTCAAAATTAAAATAGTTGGTTGAATAATAAATGAATAAATAAATAAATAAATGAATAAATAAAAGAGGTTTTTAGTATGCAAATGTTTTACAAATGTTTCTCAAAGCCATACTTGGTCACATGACTAGGGCTCTTTATAATATTTGAGGAGGAGACATGACAGAGACGTAGTTGAAAAGATGTAAAGTGGCTCCAAACTCATTTTACTCAAAATACAGTTCGTATAGGAAAGCAGTTTGAAAGATAATTCATAAAAATCTTTACATGAATTTGCATAAATAACTTTTTGGCAATACTGTACTTCTGGTTTTGTTCAAAGCCGCAATTCATGCACGTTTAAAAAAAGAGAGAAAAATTATGTCTGCATTGTATTTATTACATACATACCTTTTCAGTCTCAAAAAGCATTTTGTGTCTTATTTCATGTACACACAAAAAATTTTAAAGGGTCAAAAAAATTCCATTTATTTATTTTTTAAATCATTTCATCATATTATGCATTTCTGACACCTTTAATGTGTTTAAATAATGTAATAATATAAAAAAAATATGTTTTTTTTCCCGACTGATTGAAAACCATTTTAACAGCATGCTTCTGATATATTTCTATGGGTTTCAGTCTGTAATTTCATTCTTAATGACACAGTTAGTGTTTTTTATTTGTATCTACAAATCACTAAATCCAATTTAAGCAACATAATTTTAAATTCATCATCATTTTCTAATTGTATGAACATATTAGGTAGACTGAGTAAAATTCATTAGATACAGTATTAAGATCTCATATATTCTCATGCTATCATTCTATAGTATATATTTAATCTCTTAGAGTAAGAACAATAGCTTTTAGAACATTTTTAGTCCTTTTGCAATTCATTTTAATAGTTTACTGGAATTTCAATATGAATGTCATTATTTCAATATAAAACAATCACTAAAATCTAAGTAACGGTTCAAACAAGCTTGTTAACATTCAAATTGCATTAAATTTATCATGCACATGTTTAGCTTGCAAAACTGATACTGTGATACAGTGAACTGTACCGCATCATTGCTAAATACTCAAATACTGTTGATTTAATTTCTATAACTAATTTCTCTACGATTAGTGCAACTTAAAATCACTTGCTTTAATACATTATCATTTCTACAGGAACAACTCACACAAAGATTTTCAAAGCTCAAACTTTTGCTTGTTACATATACAATACACAGTATGACGTGGCGGAAAATGCTTATACAACTGTCAATAATCTAAAAATAAATACAATGAATCTAAAGTATTTGCAATAAAATTTAATTTTTAACTGGAAATTAAGTAAAAAAAAATAATGGCTTTGACATCTTGAAAGCCGTGTGGCCATAAGAAAACCACTTATTAGTGAGACTTTGAGATTGGACTTGGGAGCAATGGAAAAAAGTTCATGTGGTCTGATGAAAAGAAATATGAACGGAGATTATTTAAACGCGTGGTGAAGTTGCATGGTAAAAAAATCAACAGTAAAAACCAGGACTATGTTTCCAGAGCTCTAGACATGGGGCAAAGTGAGTCCACTGTACGAGCCTCTGGAGACAGTGTTATGATCTGGGGTTCCTTCAGTTGCTCGGGTCTAGACTCAGCAACATTATGTGGCAATAAAATGTAGTCAGCTGACACCTGAATGTACTGAATGACCAGGTTATCACATCTATGGAGTTTCTCTTCCCTGATTCTGGGAGAACACATATTGGTCACCACATTGTGTGCCATAATCAAAGATCAAGGCAACTGAATGAAATATTATAAGATATACCTTTATTTGTCCCACAGTGGAGAAATTTCTTAGACTGCGAGTTGACCAGAATGGCATTATTTTACTATAATATTATAGTATTATTTGTAATCATTGGCAAATTGACCATCCTAGAAATAAATCATTTCACTTTATCTTAATAATCGTCATGGTGATGATGAATAATTCATGGTGATTCATGTACTTAAGCGACTACTGAAGACCTGAGAATTTGTTTCTTACTGTAGATATTTGGGTTAAATCTAATTCCCCAGTTTAAGGATCTATCCAATGACAGAAACTTCAAAACACATTTGTAAGTCGCTCTGGATAATGACTTTGGCGTCTGCCAAATGCCTAAATGTAAACGTGATAACCATGAACCATGGGGCATCCACCCTGTTGCTGATTGCTATCCTGTAACAGAACACAAGCCGAATGTTACAATGATATAAAACTTGTGGATCCTCCTACTCAGTCTGCTGTCTGCTTCCAGCTCAAACACCTACAGAATATTTGATGAAAAAGTCCCCGAGCGATTAAATCCAGACGAGGCATACAAGGACCACAAATATGCATCCCGAGATCCAGATGTGGCAGAGATACTAAAGACACACAACATCCCACAGCCTTACAATGTCAAGTTCATCAGGACCAACGTGAGGTTCCTCAACGAGCCTCTCGTTTATATGGAAACTGAGAACACGAGGGATGAACAGGTTCCCATTTCTTTAGACATTAGACAGAAACTACATTCCACAGTGTCTGAGTGTCTGTGTATCATTTGCTTTGCTTTTAAAATAATAATGAGTGTTTTTTCCTTTTGTTATCCTTTTTCTTAGTCTAAATGGTGGCTGAATTCGCCAGATAAGAAAGTGACTAGAAAAACAGCATACAGTCAGGAGAGCACTCAGAGACGTGACTACCCACCAGTCATGGATATTCCAGTGACCAGGGTTCGAGAGCAGAGAAATAATAAGCCTCCAGCTACTGGAATCAGTAAGAAGCCTGTGCATATATATGCGTGTGTGTGTGTTTTATGGTTATGGTATGGGATTAATAATTCATCAAACCTCTGAGAATGTAGAAATTACAAAACCTTTAGGCTAGGTTGAATTTACAGTCAACTTCAAAAGTATTGGCATCCTTCATAAAAATGAGTAAAAAGCACTAATGGCTTGTCCAGAGGAACAGGTGAGGCAGTACTCCACCATATTCTTTTATCAGATGTTCAGCTGATGTTAATCTTTGTAAAGGACCCGTGCACAACTGCAGATGTTTTTAAATTCCACTGGAAATTTTTTATTTTTTTTTGAAAAACACCTCTTTTTAGTGGCTATCAAATAAAACTAATGGTATTTGACATTAGACATAAGCTGAAGTTCCTTTGATTTCCTTTCTAGCTGATGCAAACAGTATTATTGCACTTCGGTTTGGTCAAGTCGCACACATTTCTTTCCATCTTTTCTTTTAAAATGACTATTGAATTTTCTACGGAACCTTCATTGAAGTGATGGCACTTCCTTTAATGTTAAACAGGGTTGAATATTGAACACTCCTTATACAGTAGCTGATCATTTCAGAATAGTTTATGCTTTGTGTGTATGCATATGGACATCCTTGAAAATGTTAAACACATGTTTAAATCCAGACATTGAGATAATTTTTGCATGAACTATTCCTGGGACTATTTCTGTTCACATTTGACTATATGTTTGGGGTCATTTTCCTATTAAAAGTTCCAACAAGGAATAGTCTTACCATCCTGTTTGAGGCAATCAAGTCTTGTGCTTAAATTTCCTGGTTTTACATTTAGGCATTTGGCAGACGCTCTTATCCAGAGCGACTTACATTTTTTATCTCATTACACATCGGAGCAGTTGAGGGTTAAGGGCCTTGCTCAAGGGCCCAACAGTGGCAACTTGGTGGTTGTGGGATTTGAACCTGGGATCTTCCGAACCGTAGTCCAATCGTAGTCCCTTTTTTTTTTTTTTTACACAGTTTTCTTAAAAGGTCCCAGTATTTCTGGAGACTAAGCTTATAGTTTGTTGCTGTAGTTGATTGTTATTGATCTTTGCAGTCCCGACTTTGAGTCCTCTTGGCCGACCTAAAGAACTAGTGGAGCACATGTCCTTCATTCACCAGTATGACTCCAGGAGGATTCACGACCAACCCTATCAAGAAAAAGTAAGATTTATGCTGTATATCTGCATACATGTATCTACTAATGGTTTTACTAGAAATTCAGCCATTTTAACCCTTTAATGTTCTGCTCAACCTTTTTGATGGAAGACATTTTTGAATCACTATGTTTCATTGAAAAATATTTTTCAATAAAGAATGTATTGGATTTAGCATTGCAGACCTCAACTGAATGGTAGAGATGACTTGATTCAACACTCATTCTCTAAGCGGTATCTCTACCACTTTAAATAGAATGCATTTTTAATTGCTTTGTAGCATACCAAGAGAAATAAAGTGGTTCCATTACCCCCAAATTTGTGCCGCTGCATCGCAATGCAAAAAGTCAGGATTTTACTTTTGCCTCATATTTGTTTTTTTGTTTGTTTTTGTTTGTTTGTATAAATCAATCAATACATTTACAGTGAACAAACATCTCAACCATTCGGAAGAGGCCTATATTCAGGTCCATTAAAAAATTATAAACAACAATTTTTAAAAGAAATAAAATCCTCTTTGTGAAGATGTTAAGACACAGCCCAATATCTCAATCACATATAATTAATGCTTTTAACTTCTTATTCTTAAGGATGTGATGAATTACACAGTGTTTCAGTTTCAAATCACAGGTTCACATTAATGACATTACAGCTTATTATTAAACTGTGACAGTAACACACTTATAAAATTCTTTTAGGTATGGTAGTTTTATTACTATATTAAGTATTATTTATTTCACTTAAAGATAAATCATCAAACACAGGAATTTTGCTAGCATGAGAAAACCTGGTCTTCTCTACAGTGTCAGTTTATTCTATCTGTTCCATCAATCCCATAAGCTCACAGGGACGAAAAATATTTTCCGGCTATTCAAACCCCACACTTTCACCGCTTGCTCGTCTTTGCCAGTGGGATCATGAGATGCGCATTATGTTAGAGATGATCCAGTCGACAGTTAATTTTTAATCCAACAGTCATAAATAATTAAATAATTAATTATTATTAATTAGTTTTTTTTTTTTTTTAACGAAGTTTTTTTTTTTTTTTTTTTTTTTTTGGG
>JAQMYL010000007.1:24040649-24041800 GCA_030014365.1 Clarias pachynema | reverse complement strand
TATATAGAGAGAGAGAGAGAGAGAGAGAGAGAGAGAGAGAGAGAGGGGGGATGGTTTGCATCTTTTTTTTTCTTCAATCCCTTGCTTGTCAGGAAGCTCTGTCCTCTGTCATGAAGAGAACTCAACTTTACACAGAACTGACACTGGAGACTCCATCCAAGAAATAATAAATAATAAAAATAAATATCTAAACAAGTAAGAATACAAATAAATATCTAAACAAATTATATAACTCTATATATTTTTATAACTTATATTTCTTATATAACACATATCTCCTCACAGAAGAATTGAACACATCAATGATTACACACCTTTTTAATCCGTTTATTTGTCACATCCTTAATACAATTTCATACATGAGTTGTTGCTATGGATACAATAACATATTACAACAAGGAGAACATTGATATAAAACTGGGATTTGCTGCTCCACTTTTGCCAGAGCTACACTTGTTTTTTTAAATAAGAGAAAGAAAGCGAAGAAAAAAAACATTCAACCAACACCTTTTGAGAATTTAGTAGTTCTGTGGTGTTTTAAAAATGTATTAAATAAAACTTGTGTCTGGTACTCGAGCTCCACTTTTAAACTGTTGAATGTGGTGCCTAATGTACCATAATCTAAGTAATGTAGTTCCTAATGTGCTAATATATCTAGATAAGCCTTTGCTATTTTACTAAACTGTGGTACGCGTTTGAAACTGAAGATTTGGTCATGGGAAAAGATTTTGGCTGATATAAGCCACAACACATTTTTCTGCAGAGTTGTAGCCTAATTTTCCAGTTGCCAACTATTTTTGGGGCTTGGCAGCTACATACCGCGTGCCCCTGTGGTGACTGCTGGAGTAGTGTACACAGTTCAGCAACACAGTATGGTCAGTCATAGAGGCTTCGAATCCAGGCTTCAGATAGCACTAACCTCTTTGTGATCAGCTACAAGAACAGCCAGTAAGAGTCCAAAAGGAAATCAGACTTATCTGCTCTCATGCACAGCAGATTCCTGAATCAGGTTCATCGATGATCTGTTTGTGTCCGAGGACAAAATGTAAGCACAATAAACTTGCTTTTATAAGACATTATTTAGCATGTCATACCCAAATGGTTATTAGCAAGCAGAGGTAAAGATTCAACATGTTTTCTGGTGGAGCAAA
>JAQMYL010000007.1:24030649-24035649 GCA_030014365.1 Clarias pachynema | reverse complement strand
GGAATACACCCTATGTAATGCCAGTCTAGCACTAATGCATCTTAGACAAATTTACACTCGTTCCTACCGAGGCGCAATTTATTTATTTGTCATTGATAAACAACATACCAGCATGTTTTTTTAGAGGTCAAGGAAACCCACTGTAGCACAGGAGAACTTGCAAAACTCGAAGCAACCCTTGGACCAAAACGACACTATTCAACAACAATGAAGTCAATTATTTTGGCCTGATTTTGTCATTTGGAGTGTGCAATGTGTTCATCGGCAATGAAGTAAAATATGGACATTATTTTTGCACTCAGTAGTTTCAGCATACTGTATACAGCATAAAGGGAGCGGTCATCGACATCAAACATCAGGGAACAACATTTTTTTCCTTTTTATTTGTTGACACACCAAGCGAAAACACCACAAATAAGAGAATATATTTTTGGCGGGACTTTTTGCATTTTAAAATAGACCGTTGTTACTGCAGAGGCTGTTCTGGTGTGGTTCAGTTTGATGACATACACAACAGGGTGCATGTTTCTTGTCATTGCCAGTCATTATGTATACATTTGGCACACATCTCTCATGTCCATAGATGTATCTTATATCCGGTCTGCCTTGTAAGCTTTCTGAAGCCTAAGACCTGATGCCGTAAATTGGTACAAAAGTGTTATGAAAGTGTTATTTGGTATAAAAGGGGTAAACCGTTACTTTCAACTAAGGGCGTCTTCACATTATGGCTCCGGGATCATTTCCGAGATCAACTGACCTCAAAGTCTGGTTGATTTGGATCAGTGAGAACACAATCGTTCTATACTCGGGAACCATGCCTTGAGAGTGATACAGTGTACCGGGGCACAGATCGAATCAGATATGGAGGCAAATCGTATTTGAGGAAGGAAATAGATCATCAGTGCGGTCTGTCTCCTCCGAAATCTCTATTAAGATAAATATCACGGGTCTTAGCTGGCTAGTTTATTGCTAGTTCATGAATCTTTGGTTCTAGAAAAGAAAAGAAAAGCATTTTGATACATATAAAAGTGTAAATTTTTTACATAAATATAAACTTTTCAATTAAATCAACCACAACCTAAACATGTGTTTCAGCAGTATAAATGTTGATTCATGAAATTAGCATAATAATCATGCTAGCCTGATATGTGTAACAGTATCACAAACCTTACTTTCAGGTATCTAAATTTAAAACCATTAAATATTCAATAATCTTTTACCTTTTTGAATGTTTTGAAGTCATTGTCAGGTTTTTTAAATAGGTGGGATATAAATAGAGGTGCTAGGGAAGACTTGTGAATCATTATCATTTCAAACAGGTTCAAATGACTAATTGCAGCAACAAGTGTGAAGTCAGGCCCCCCTGAGTGATAAAGGCTGATAGAGGACCTGGTAAAGGGCAGGTCTATAGCTATCAGGTTACAGTACCGTATTTGAAGATGCAACAGTGTGTAATGATTTGCTTAACTCTGATTAGATCCACAAATCTGAGCCACATAGTTGAATTTATTTAAAATAAAAGCATAAAAGTAAAAATTTGAAGGAAGTACATGAATTACATTTACATTTAGGCATTTGGCAGACGCTGTAATCCAGAGCGACTTACAAAAGTGCTTAAGATACTTAAGGATCTTTAGGATAGATCCTTATTCTGGGTTAATAGGTTACTAACTATGTATCATATGAAGTGCCTAAAAGTTTACAACATGAGGAAACATGTTTACAGCCTGGTACAAAAAAGAGGGTTTTGGTCTCCATAGCTAGATTTCCCATTCATGACAGGGCGTGTTTTATGTAACTCATCGGTTAAAATTACATTAAGTCATAATATTATGCATAATTAGTGGTGTGGTCAGTTTGAGCGACAGCTGCTTTTGCATTTGCTATGCATTGCTTTAGCTAACCAGCTAACTGGAACCGTTGTAGTTTAACTTACCAGATGAAATGTACAAGTAAATTATATAAAGGATCAAAAATACAACATTTCTTTACAAGTTTAGGTTGGGATTTTAATAAGATAAAATTTATTGAAAGTTCTTTACTAGTGACCTAAAGGTTATTAGTGCAAAATGCACAATTGCCTCTATGGGGCTCTTTGAAAAGGCCCTCAAGTCTCAGCAGCATGTTTTTACACTTGCACCCTGACTGGCGTGAATTGCTTATGTAATATAATAACTGAATAAATATATTCATGTAAATGTAACTTCACAGGTTACTCTGAAGGTATTGATTGCATCACAGTGTGCACACATTTAGCTTTTTATTTTTTTATTTTTTTTAGCACTAGGAATACTCCAAGGGATTTTTTTTATCAGGTATGTGTCACCTGTCACCTGCTCATCACCCGCTATGAGTAACGTTTTTGACACATTTCTCAGTATTGAGGAAAGTAATGTAAAAAAAAAAGCCCATATTTATTTATGATTTAAATATTAGTGTGAAAGTTGCATTCAAATCTACATACATTCTTTTGTCAAAAACTGAGTTGTAAACACAACTCAGAATAATTTTTCCAAAGGGCGGGATTAATGTGGTTATGTCATTGTTTCCAGTGTTGTAGTGTGACTAAACAACCAAGCCTTCAGAAAAAAAATATAGTAAATTCCTTCAGTGTTTGAAAGTCAAATGTCTCATTTTAACCATTTAACTCTTATTTAGTTGCTTTGAAGTTTCATTACATAGTAACACTTTTTAAAAGCATTGCTTGAATCAAACAACTGGCCCTAGGTTCAATTTTCAGCATGTTTCAATTACACAACCCTCTTGTATTTTTTTCTTATTACAGATCATAGGGGCAAAAAAAAAAAAAGGGTTCTAGTCTGTGACACTGAATATAGAGCCCTTAAAGCCATAGCCCTTTAAGTGCACTTGTTTTGCGTTCGCTTATGTAGGAGTCTCTTTTCTCTAAGGATGGGCGTGCTTTGCCATGGAGAATCACTGAGGTGTCTGTGTGTGTGTGTCTGTGTGTGCGTGTGTGTGTATAATGAGGCAATCAGGTATGTTCACAAAACCAGAACGTGAAAGACTGGGGATCGTGTGCGTTCTTGGGAGACTGTGTGTCTGGGGGATTATTTTTTATATATACTGTATGTATGCGCCCTTATTAGCCTCCAGCACAACATGGAATTATAAAATGTTGGCGCATACAGACACCGTGGTCTCTTTCCCTTGTTGTTATGGGCTATTTAATTCGACATGCTGCTTCGTCTCAGGGTTCCAGGAGGTCGTGTTTTTATTACTAGCGACCTGTTGGATAACGTAATTACCAGCACAGCAGAGACGGTGTTAGAGGGGGACAGGTGGTATTGTACGCTTGGTTACTGTGATAGACTGGAGAAAGAAAAGGGGGAGTTTCAGAGGGTGTGGAGTTGATCAACGGATGACCAGCTGTCACAAGACGGAGATGACAGGTGAGGGACACATGGTGTCCTCGAGCAGCCCCGTCACACAGGAAAGGGAGGAGGAAAGCATGCTTAGGTTGAGTTTACGACATAATCCATAGTCTGCATCCTGCCTGTCTTGGCTATGTTTCCCCAGCTGCCTCTCGTGGGACTGCCTGGAATTTTTTGCGTTATTTTTGGGTCTTGAGTCTCTACAGGGTATAAAACAAAGCTGATGGCCATTTGGTGTGTTTTGCATCTTTTTTTTGTTGAGCTTTTGGGAATTGGCTTGGTTCTCATGTGGCCTCAAAGGAAATAAAACTAATTATATCTTTCATTATCTGACATTAAGAATGAATTTGGACAGAAACAGTAGAATTCCTGGTATCACTTACTGTACATTATAGCAGATAAGGTTTAGTCCTTTCCTTAACAGCCTCTCTTATCTGTTTGTCTTAAAGTAAATAAGACCAACAAAAAAAAACAGCTTGTTACTTTACTAAAAAAACAAGAAATCACAAACTCAGTGCTGAACTGTCAATCTTACGTAGAGCGTCAATTCGCTTTATTTCGAGCAGTGATATTTCTTACAGGTTTTGAAGTAGAACAACTACTAAATGTATTTATTAAACATTTAAATTCTGTGTATCTGGTGTTGTTGATTGTTAAAATGTCATGTCTTGCAAAAATCAATAATCTTATTTGCGGCCTCAATCTTCCACTCCACTCCAGTAGGTGGCAGTATTGCAACCAACTGCCCATAAAATGAAAAAGAAGAAGAAGTGGTTATCTCACAAAATGAAAAAAGTATGAACAAAAGTATTTGGCCAAACCTGTTAATTATTGAATTCAGGTGTTTCAATCAGGTCCCTTATCCCCAGTGAAGGACAATCTTAATGCCTCAGCATAACAAGACATCTTAGGGGGAACATGGGGTGGGCCCTTTTCTATTCCTCAGTCATGTGACTGTGCCCCAGTGCACAAAGCGAGGACTGTAAAGACATGGTTTGATGCGTTCGGTGTGGAAGAACTTGACTGTCCTGCACAGAGACCTCAACTCAGTCGAGCACCTTTGGGATGAACTGGAATGGAGATTGTGAGCCAGGCCTTCTCATCCAACATCAGTGCCTGACCTCATAAATGTTCTACAGAATGAATTGGGCACAAATTTCCACAGAAACACTCCAAACTCTTGTGGACAGCCTTCCCAGAAGAGTGGAAAGATCCGCAAAATGGGGACCATGTCAATATTGAAATATATGAATTTGGATACAATGTCATTGCAGGTTTGGCCGAATACTTTTGTCCATATAGTGTATGTGGTGCATCTGCTAGAGAAGATATGTGTTAGTATTTACTATAAAAACAATCATGTACTCGTGAAAATGACTCAAAGCCTCCTGTCCAATCAGATTTGAGAATTCAACAATGCTGTGTTAGGACCTTTTACGTAAGATCCTAGCAAAAAATTTTCCATGTTTAAGGTAAATATTTGGCATGTACAGTTTGTACAAGGTGGTGTAGTGGTTAGCACTGTCGCCTCGCACCTCCAGGGTCCGGGTTCGATTCCCAGCCAGGCTTGATTCCTGTCTCTGTGTGCATGGAGTTTGCATGTTCTCC
>JAQMYL010000007.1:24009227-24020671 GCA_030014365.1 Clarias pachynema | reverse complement strand
GATTAAGACGATAGACCAAAATCTCTATCGGTTGACAAATTTCTACCGGTTAACCGTGTATACCGGTATATCGCCCAGCCCTATTATATATAGTATATTTTAGTTTTTATTATATAACAAAACATTATATATAATATAATACCATGATTTTGCTCAGACATCAACATTACTATTTTTCTGAGATGTTAAACACAATCATACTGCAAACTTTAAGACTTTTCACACCGAGAATTTAAGAATATATAGAACAGACAAGTGAACAAGTACAAATGATATTCAAAAACACAACACAATGTCAGAGTTTCCTCATACACGAATGAGGCTGGAATGACCAGGGACCAGATCGTACGATATCATTATGATACCTGGGTGCAGGTTCGTGCCTATTATCACTAGGGATGGGAATCACCAGGAACCAGCGATACAATATCATCATGATACCTAGTTTATGATACCTTGCCGGTTCGTTTTTGTATTGTAATTCTGTTGATATTGTTTGGTTGTTTGCAATTTTATAAATATCCAATGAAGAATCAATATAAATTTGCTTAGATTTTGTGGTAATTCTTGTTAAACTTACCATGAAGAATTCTATGCTGCTTTCCAATGTGCAAATAGTTTAGAGTGCACCAACTGTAGGATTATAGAGGAACTGCAACATTTACATCGTGAATGTGAACGTATACATGAAAAATTATATGTTGAAGTTATAAATTGCCATCCTGTACAAATGGACAACTAATTGATTAACCGTTACCGAGCACTGGTAGTAGAACTGATCAACTCTTAGTTCAGTAACTTTTTATATATACTTACTAAATTGGTTTGTATAGGAAATTTTGCTTTATATGCCAAATGTTTCATTTGTTCTGCATTCCTGGTGTTGGTCAAAAGTCGTGACGTGAAGCAGCATTTAGATTAGTGCAAGAATATATGTATTGATGGTGGCTTCAAAGGACCTATGTAAATTGCTTTGGATAAGGGCGTCTCTTGGATAAGGGCCAAATGCTATAAATGTAAATTTCAGATTGATGAACCTTATTTATCACAGTGATTGATGGTTAGGGCTGTTAGTGACTTATCTTGATCTTTGTAATCAAGAAATGTATATAAACAAAGCTGAACCTTCAAAATCATGTTGTGTTGCATTTGTGTTGACGGCTTGGCGAACTTCCTAGCATTTTTTGCCTTGTGTTTAAGGTTCTGTACTAGTCACCAGAAGGTTATGAGATCAAACCCCACCGGTCAGATAATGGCCAGATAAACAAACTCACTAAATGTGAATCATTTTCAGGTGCTAAAAATGTTACTCGTCTAACATTCTGCCGAATTCCTGACATTTCTTAGTTACTTTTCTGTTTTGTCATCAATTACTCATCTGCAGATACTGTTATTTCTGTTCATCGTACTAACGAGCAATCTGATAACGTTGTTTTGGATTTGTGCCTGAAACGAAACAGACCTGTGGTTAGCTGATGTGGTAACAGCTGGCATGGGCTTACACAACTCCTGCTGTTGTTTTTTTTTCATGTGATTAATGAAAGCCAGATTTTAGCAGGAGAATAGTGAATAGAGACTGGAAAATATAAATAAGAGCCATACTGTACGTTAAGGCAGAATCTGTGGATAGAGATCATTTGGTATAGTTAATAATAATAATAAATTCTAGCTTAATTTAGATTATTAAATTGTATCTATTAATAAAGACAAAATAAGGATTTGTGCGGTATTTTTATTATTCTTGAAAAAATATTTGTATATTATTTTTAAAAGGAACTGAATTGTGTTAGCATTGTCGCCTCGCACCTCCAGGGTCCGGGTTCGATTCCCGTCCAGGCTCAATTCCCGTCTCTGTGTGCATGGAGTTTGCATGTTCTCCCCGTGCTTGGTGGGTTTCCTCCAGGTACTCCAGTTTCCTCCCACAGTCCAAAGATATGCAGGTTAGGCTAATTGGCGTTCCCAAACTGCCTGTAGTGTGTGAATGAGTGTGTGTGTATGTGTGTGTATGTGTGTGTGCCCTGCAATGGATTGGCACCCTGTCCAGGGTGTACCCCACCTCGTGCCCTAAGCCTCCAGGTCCCCTGAATACAGGATAAAGCGGTATAGAAGATGAGTGAGTGAGAGATGAACTGAATTGTTTGGAGAAAATTTGTCATAGCAAGAACATATTTCTGCTGTCCAACATTTCCTTTCGTTTCAGCTTAATGTGTCCTCATGCAGTAAATGTTTGGACGGCTTTAAGATTTAGTGCAGCGCTAGCAGAGGGTTGCCATTTCTCACACTTCCAAACTAAACCAAACACACTTGGCCAAAGAATCGTTAAAGAAGGAAACCCTAGAATCTTTAGAAAATGACTCAAAGAATCAATCAAGACTCTTTGGTAGTGAACGAAACCATTGCAGGAAGTGATGTATAAAATGACCCTGTCCAAATCCTTGTCTCAGGTTCCTCGTCTCCAAATAAGATTTATTACGGAAAACCAAGTCGAAGATGAGAACCGAAGACAAAACTCCTGATGTGAAGTTAGTTTTAGCAAACAGCGCCATAAATCGGTCTAGCATTGGGTCTTGACTAACATGGATTGACTAATCCTGAAACAGAATTTCAAGATTCGTGTTACTCAGCCATGGAGTTTGACCCAGATCAGAATGTAGACGACCCCAGCGGCCTCACGCCGTCCGGGTCCCGGCTTTCCCACAGCACTTCCTGTTCCTCCAGCATGTCGACATGGTTAGTTCATGCATGAATGCACTAGGACTAAACATGGTGTCTCCAGGGTAATGATCTAGCATACTAGACAATGCGAGTGCTCGGTTCGCAGTTAAACAGAATGTAAATCATGTGACAGTCTAACAAAGGCGTGTGATACAACAGCGGACATGATGTTGAACTAAACCACAGCTAATGATTGTACAAACCCTGGCAATGTCTTTCACAGAAAAAAAAAAGATGTCAACGGTTTTTAGTTTGGGGTCGACTTCCTGGTAACAGGATAATAAAGGGCAGAACAGCACCACCAATTGTTGAGAAACTAAAAACACACATAAAGCGGTGTGAGCAAGCGAGAGACGAGGCAGGGGGGCGAAAATTTGGAAGTTTTCAAACTATTTCCTGATGATTTTGCTATTATATTGTAAAAAAAAAATTTTGTTCCAGGACACAACCAGAGTAAAAATTTAGGGGTGTGGTGGAAGAGGGGCACAAACTTTTGCACCAGGCTGTATTTCCAAGTAAAAAAAAGAATAAAGAATAGGATGTATGATTTTTTAAAATTTCTTTTCTGTACGTAGTTACATAAACCAATACTGGAAAAGAAAAGAAAAAAAAAAAAAGGAAGACGACTTTTTTTAATGCAGTACTTGTGTTTTGTCTGGTTGTTTTGCGCGGCAGACGCCAGCCTTTAATGCTGGCTAGTATATTCGCTTGCGTGCTTCATAATTTGATCAAATCGAACCCGGTGCACTTTGCTGCTCGAGCACTTCCTTTATAAAGGCAACCGCTTAAGTGCTTAGCAAATGGATTCTTGCCGTATAGCGATCAGCTTGTGGTCAAGCGGTAATCGGCCTCCGTTTCTCCGTCTGTTATAATCGTCAGAGATCCTCCGCCGAGTATCAGCGCCAGATGGAGCGTCTTATTCCACACCGACGCTGGCTGGGTTCGTTACTTAGCAACTGCATGAGGAAGCATTGTCTTAGAATTTCGGCACACATGTGTCGAATGTGGATGACAATAGACGCACTGTGTGTGAGTGTGTGTGTGTGTGTGTGTGTATGTTTGTGCGTGTGCCTGAGAAAGCTATTTTGGCTCGGCCCAGCTGGTTTAGGTCCATGTTTCGGAAAAGTGAAGCAGACCAGACACATTCTGCTAGACGAATTAGCAGCAGACACACCCGAGTGGCGAGGGTTTAAAGTTAGGGGAGTACTGAGCTGCGTACATACCAGAGATAGCAGACATATCTGAGTCGTTAGAAACAGGGCATATCTCACGCTGGAGCTGCTTACGAGCAGTTGGCATTCTATAAGGAGTGAGCTTATATAGCATGTGTGTGGGTGGGTGCAGACATGGCTGAGATTGGTAGCATGAGTGTGTGAGAGAGAGTAGTAGTAGTAATATGTTTTTATATCTTTGTGGGGACTCGGACAGGAATATATGACAGATTTGACCTTGAGTGATTGTCGAGAGGAAAACTGTCTTTGTTTAAGCTTTAAAAAGCAATGGTTAGATAGTATGTTAAGAATTATTTCATTGTAGTGGTGTGTGTGTGTGTGTGGTAGCATTGGGTTAAAGAACGTGTCCCTGATGATCCCCTGTCACGCTCCATCATTAGAGCAGAGAGTGTCAACATAATCCACATGCATCACTTTAACCAGAACCTCCCACCAACACACACACACACACACACACACACACACGGTGGCTGTATTCATTAAAGACGGGAATCATCGCTATAAACAGTTATCATGATTCCGAGGTGCCAACTGGATTTGTATAGCGATTTTGTTAGTATCGTGATTTTATAAATACCTCGATTCTATATTCATTTTTTTTCTGTTCTAAAAAAACTTAATCTGCCACCTACAGGATTGTAGAGGAACTACAACATTCTACCACCTCAAATGCAAACATATGGATTAAAACAAATAATTACACATGTTTGAATCATTAAGGGAGTTCCTGGGAGGCCGGTTTTTACCCTCATAACTGTGTTCTGTTTTTCTAAGTCCCAGTTTGACTCGAATACCCCTCATATAATTCACTCACCGGAGCCTCCCCGGTGCTTTAACACGGCTGCTTCTCACACAGTTTTATCCTGGGGTTAATATGCTGTATACAGTGTAAAGCACTCCTTCAGTGTCCTTCTGATATTAAAAAAGGTTGCCATGGATGCTGAGTGTCATGGTGACATTGCAGAACCGTGCACAAGCTTTTAGCAAAGGGGGCAATGAGACGAAACAGCAGCAGTACAGTGTGATATACAGGGTCCTGGATTAAACCCTGCACAATAAATACAGCAAAGTGTGCAGTTTTAGGAGACTGATCAGTTCAAATCAGGTGCGATAAAAACCCGAATAACTGCATTTCACGACTGTATGAAACAATTCAGGGTATCTATACTTAAAATTATTTGTAATATATTTGTATAAATACCTGATACGTGAACTTTTCCAAAAGGAAAATAAAAATATTTTTTGGATATCGACTAAACAGGGTTGAGGGCCTTGGGGGAGGTAGGGCTTAAACCACTAACCTTCTGGTCAATAACCCAGAGCCTTACCCCACTGAGCAACCACTGGCCCAAATTAGAAGGGTTTTCTGAATAGTCAAAAAAAATTTGAGAACTAGAGCCTTTGGTAAGATGTACAAGTAAAAATTTATTTAAAATGTTTGCTACAGTGAACTTTACAGCAGAGTTTCCATGAGTTCAGATGGACAGGGTTTGGGTCTCCTCCAGGTTCTCTGGTCTAATCCCAAATACTCCCTAAATGCATACAGATAGATGGATTGGTGATCTTTAATTGCCCCAGTTGAGAATAAGAGTGTGTGTGTGTGTGTGTGTGTGTATGCGCATGGCGCCTTGTGATGGATTGCCATTCTATTGGGGGTGAATTCTCACGCCTTGCACGCAGCGTTCCCGGGATGAGCTCCTGATCCGTTGCAAACCTGACAAAGCAGTTACTGAAAAAGAATGAAAAAGATAAAAGTGTTAATATAGCTATATTTTAGTCTAGAATAATTTTTAGTACATTTTTTCATCCCTGATTGCGATAGTGTTCAAAAACTGTAAGGGGCGTTCATGTCAAACCGGGACTTTTGATGGTAAAGATAACAGAAGACAATTATGAGAGTAAAAATTCCTTTTATTTCTGTATATGATCCTCTGCTACACTAATTGACTTATAACAGTGTTTTACTGGAGCTTGGATACCATCAAGGTAGAACGGTTTCTTAGTGCACCGGAGCCATGATTGGACTGCCTGCTTCACTTCATGTCTGAAACTCCGGCCTCCCAGGAACTCCTTTAATGGCCCGAACATGTGGAAATGGCTTGGAGCGAGGTCAGGACTGTACGCAGGAATGTGCCAATATCTCCCAACTGAGTTCCTGTAATGTACAAGTGGTATTGGTGAATGATTGTGTGTTTGTGTGTATAATATCTCCCGTATTGGGTTTCTCCCATGACTATTTAAAGTAATTATTAGCAGCTCTGGGAAAGTCCAACTACTGAAAATAGACATGAGATTTTAAAATTATGGGAAATGTATATATATATATATATATATATATATATATTTATTGTTTTGGTCAGCAGTGTGTTTGAGAATATGTGTGAGTGAGCCATAAGGGTGGAACCAACATGTGAGTTCGGTGAGAAATGGAGATCACGTGTTACGTCAGAGTGAGACAGCTGGGAATAGATTGGTGGAGTCTTCAGTAAAAGTATGTTGGAACTTTGGAAACATTTTATAATTGTTTTTTTTATATTACTTACAGTAAGAGCAATGTAAACATGACATCCTAAACACTCTATGATGGATGTTCTGAAAGCTATGGGATGCATACAGAGAGTGCCCCCTTCTGGGATTCAAACTTATAACCTGGATGCTTTCAGGAAACAAATTGAGACATTTTCAAAATTTCTTAAGACACAAATAAAAAAAATAATCCGTTTAGCTGAGTTAAACAGCATGCTATCTGAGATACGATCAGGCATTGCTTATTCTCGGGTTCGCTCCGGTCCAATCAGTACGTCGTGGTCCTGCAGCCGTTCTGCCAAGTTTACATAAAATCAAAGGCTCGAGTTTCATGTTTCGTAATGGCCGCTCTACTCCCAGAGCTCTAGGCTTGTGTTTTTCTTGTTCTTCTTCTTGAGAAAGCAAAACACCACACAGGCCATTTGTTGGAGTAATAGCATTTAGTCAGCTTTGCTTTCCTGGACGAGAGGGAGAGGCAGGAGACTGACGGAGAGGAAACAATCCCAGATCTACCGCAGTGCCTGTAAACACTGATGATCTCCAGCTAATGAGCGAATTGCTGATCTGCAGTACATTGGCTTCTCTGTCTCTCCATAAATCGATCCATCATATCAGCGAGATGATGGCTAATGCTTCCTCGACACACCTCAGCATCGAGGAGCTTTAGGATGTTAATGTAAATGTGTACAGTCTTTAAAGTCCACCTTCACTTCCAGAGTTCACTTAGGAACAAAAGATGTAACGAAATCCACAACATAATGTCTTAATGGACAGAAAGTGTTTTATGGAAGGAGTCTCCAGTGTCAAAGTAAGTTTTTCCTCACTGTAGCGTTTTCACTTTTTTTTTCTTTTTTTTTCTTTTTTTTTCTTTTTTTTAGTATAATGTAATCTAACTTGCATATTGCTTTGTTTTGTATTTGTTTTTTTGTGACGGGGTGAAGATGGCGATTGAGCAACTTCTTTATTAGATGCTATAGCATAAGTGATAATGGGAAGTAACTGATACTATAAACAGATAAAAATGTAGCCCTATAATGATGATAATTGACTTTATTGGATAAAATGTTTTTAATAAAGAGTAGAGGTGGTATGGTGGAAGCACTGTAGCCTCGCACCTTCAGCGCCAAGGATCGAGTCCTTTGTATCCTTTGGATCTGCATGTTCTCCCCATGCATGGTGGGTTTCCTCCAGGTACTCTGGTTTCCTCCCGCAGTCCAAAAACATGCAAATTAGGCTATTGTGTGTGTGTGCGTGTGTGTGTGTGTGCCTCGTGCCAGGAGTCTCTGCAGATGACCCGTGACCCTATACTGGAACAGCGGTATAGAAAATGAGTAAGCGAGTCGATAAAGTACAGTATAAGAGACATTAAACACTTTGGACACCTTTGGGAATAAAATACTTTTCATCACTGAAAATAGTAATAGACTAACCCACTCTAAACATCATTCAGTTACTTCAGTTTATAAAATCTCTATGAAATGACTGCACATTTCAGTTGAACCTAAACGGATGGTTTAAATCTGGCAACCCGATCCGGAGTTGCTGTAACAGAACCGGTCCATCGTTCTCGAACACTTTTGCTTTCTTAATTCGATCAGCAGGGAGCCATTTGCTAAAAGCATGTCTGCGTCTGACACCCACATTAGCGTTTTCAACCAGACGGGAACTTGCCTTAAAACCCTGAAAGAGCTCCTAAGCCGCGCCATTAAAACCGTCGAAAGATAAAATGTGATGTCAGAGCGAAAACAAAGCGTGTTTTGTGAGTCTCACGGATGTAAAATGGCGTATAATCGCAGAGCTCGGTCTGTGCCGCTGATTCGGCAGGAGGATAATAATCGAGCGCTATCATCATACGAAATCCTTTTGTCTTTTCTTTTAGAGCTAATGGAATTAGTGGTGGAGGAGCAGAGAAAGGAGGAGCCGCTAATGGCCTTTAGGAGAAAGAGTGGGAGCGAAATGATGATGATGATGATGATCCAAGAATAGATAGAAGAACAAGTGATAAAGTGAGGCTAATTGTAGCACCATTTGGCTTTTTTTCCCAAGTTTCATATCCTGTAAGAAGAAACCTGGTGGTTCAAACCAGTCGTATAGAGGCTCTCTCGCACCGTATGCCGATGCCTAACAGAAGTGTGCTTGTCCTTGTTCGTCAGAGTACATCCTAATTATTGTTTTGCAGAACATATGTATGCATATGTATTCGCATATCAGGATTCTTACCGAGGATGCAATAAGGCCTTAATCAATACATGAAACCGGGCCGGGCTGTCAGGCGTGCGCATGACTTACAGTATCTGGAAGGAAAAACGAAATCGATACGCTGATGTTTTTTGTGGACAGGGTAGATTTCCTCAGCTTATGAGCTTATTGATATCAGGCGAGTCTCCACCCTGAGCACCAAACCTCTTATACTGTAGCTTTAGAGGCTCTTGTTTACTCGCTTCAGGTTTCTGAACCAGAATTCTCTAAAATTATTGTTTAAGACTTTTTTTTTTTTTAAATAAATAAATTAACAAAAATGTGTTTAGTGGTTAGCACCTCAGGGTTCGATTCTCGGCCAGGTTTGATTCCATCCGGTTTCCTCCCACTGTCCGAAGACATGCAGATTAGGCTAATTGACTAGTGTGTGAATGAGTGTGTATATGTGTGTGCCCTACGACGAATTGGCACCCTGTCCAGGGTGTACCACAGCTCAGGTCTCCTGGGATAGGCTCCAGGCCCCCCTCGCGGCCCTGTACACAGGATAAAGCGGTATAGACGACGAGTGAGAGTGAGTGAGTAATCAGTCGATCCTGCTGTGATGTGTTTCAACATTGTGGTTTTTTAAACAGCTAAGATTAGCTTAGCTAGTTTGCAATTGTTTGTAATGACTAGAAGAATGAAGTAAACGCCATGACCTAATAAAAACCATTCTGAAAATGTTTGCAGATGTCCAGGTTTCCACAAATACTCAATATAATAGGATGTTGTTGCAGTTGCAATGTCAAAAGGAAATTCATTGGGATACACACCTGGCTATGTATCGGTCCTACATGTTGTTTTGCGAATGAGTCGACACTTTTCAGTGAATCTTCAAAGCTGACTCAGAGCTATTTCAGTGTCCCATTAATCAAAAAGGTGTTAGTGTAAAAATTGAAATGGTGTTTGAGTTTTATAAAGTTTAATGCTAAGTTCTTTTGTCCATTCTAAGGAAGAGTAACATCAAGGAAGCGTTTAATTACATTTAGGCATTTTGCAGACGCCCTCATCCAGAGCGACTTACATTTTTACATGAGCAGTTGAGGGTTAAGGGCCTTCCTCAAGGGCCCCACAGGGGAAACTTGGTGGTGGTGGGATTAGAACCTGGGACCTTCCGAACCATAGTCCAGTGCCTTAACCACTGAGCTACCTGTAAACTGAGTTTATAGTTAGGTAATTAAAAACAATTAACAGTCATACTATCAAATCAAGTCAAGTCAAGTAGGCTTTTATTGTCCTTTCAATCATATACAGTTGAGTACACAGTGAAACGAAACAACGTTCCTCCAGGACCGAGGTTCTACATACATGTAACGTAAATTAACAGAACCTAACTAGGACAACTTATTAGCTGACTATCTAAGGCGAACCATATTGACATGGTTTTGGACAGGTTGTTTTCTTTAGAAAAAAATGAAACAATCATTTGGGATGGAGAATATTAGACTTATTGGTCAAGCATGAAAAGTATCGAATTCGACTCGCTAGTTCAGAGGAATTCATGTTGTTAGCCTGGAAAAGAACACAGGCCTGCCTTCTGGGTGAGTCTGATGAAAAACAAAACTAATTCCATTTTTTGTTGTTTCTCTCTCCTTTCCCATACAAGTGAACTGCCAAGACATTTTTGTCAGGGTTGCAAATTGCAGGCTTGACCGTGACCGGCCAATGGAGCACTTGTTACTTAGACTGGAAATGAATCAAATTAATCGAAATCACAGTATGGACCAGTGCAATTACCTAATTGTGGAAGACTGCAATTTATTACAGGTAACATAAACATGGCGGTACGGTGGCGTAGTGGTTAGCGCTATCGCCTCGCACCTCCAGGGTGTGGGTTCGATTCTCACCTCGGGGTCTTTGTGTAAGGAGTTTGCATGTTCTCCCTGTGATTGGCGGGTTTCCTCCGGGTATTCCGGTTTCCTCCCACAGTCCAGAGACATGCAGATTAGGCTAATTGTCGTTCCCGAATTGCCTGTAGTGTGTGAATGTTGACCGGAGTTCCTACCACGGTCATAAAATGGGAATAAATACAATGGCAATTACTATTGGCCTCCACAGTCCCTAAATGGATGGATGGCTAGAATATGATCATAGGCAGGAATTTATGTAGGACTTTTTTAAAAACAATGTTTTATTTGAGATGCTAAATGGTAGTCTTCTTAACGGTATTATTTGCTGCTACCGTTACTAAATGGTATATTTAATATTTACATATTGCATTTTAAATCACAATGTTTCTGAATAATCACAATGTGACCTTCTGATCGAATCGTCCAGCCCTATTGGAAACATGCTTGCTTTTAATAATGCATACGCGCGCACATGATGGCTGCCTCGACGTCCTGTGTTCATTTGCTGCATAGCTTGTGTTTGTCTGTTGTGTAATATGTATATAAATCTAACCTAATGTGCTAAGTGGCAAAAGTCTGAGATATTCTTGAGCTACAGTGTATCACACTCAAGGTCGTGCTGTTGTACTGAATATCATCACAGCTGCACCCTCGTGCCTACTGTACATGCGCATCACAGCCATGCTGATATTCAACACAACACCACTTCCTCTCGTATGATATTGCTTAAGCATATCTCAGGCTTTCATCACTTAACACATTAGGTTACTCTAGGTTACTCTGGTCATACTGATACAATTCTAATTCCGAAAAATCGATTGTGCTTACCTTTTATATAGAAAAAATCCACTAGTGGAAAGGTTTTGTGTCTGTGTATGTATAT
>JAQMYL010000007.1:23997263-24009127 GCA_030014365.1 Clarias pachynema | reverse complement strand
ATGTATATATATATATATATATATATATATATATATATATATATATATATATACAGTATATATATGGATACACACATATATAAAATGGATTTTATTCATGAACTTGAGAAACAGAGGTGTGTGATTTACAACTGTAATCGCTTATGCAATTTAATCTTTAATCTTTTGTTGGACGATTCCATTCACTAAATCAGTGGGTCAGTTTTTGATTCACAATCTTAAATTCCTTCCATCTTCTGCAAATACTCGCGTTTTGCCAGAGTATCGCTTCTTCTTCTTGTGCAGTTGATGGCCTCAAGTCTGTGTGTATGGAGTTTTTTTTTAGAGACAAGCAGATTATAAAGTGGTGTTATAGTGTGTGTATGTGTGTGTGTGCCCTGCGACGGAGGGTGTGATGAGCGAGTGTAATGCCTGAAAAATTTAATTGAATTTAATCAAGCAAGGTGTAGAAACATTTCAAAATTCCCTTAATTTATTCCAAACCATTTGTCTGCAGTGTCATGTTATCTTTTGTCTTCTTCTGTACTCCTCTCCCTTTGCATTTCTCGTTTTCATTTGCATTTAATTTTTACCTCCTCTTAACCATTGAGCTCTTTTGTGCAACGGTAACTACAGTATGTGCTGCAAACTGTGCCTCGAATATTAAATATCAGAGTTCCGTAGGCCGACTGTGTGCATATGTCTGCTGTTGTACGTGGGTGTACGTGTGGTCTTTTTCAGACTGCTGCTTGAGTGTATAAATGGCGTGTTTGGGTTCTCATGCCACCTGTGTGTTTATCCCTTCTCCTGCCAGCGCGTGTGCTTTCCTGCCTGTGCCCACTCGCACCACTGCTGCCTATACGTGTTAAAATCCAGGCCCGGCGGCGTGGCTATATTTAGCTCCGCTGCACCGCCTTCAGAGTCTCCGAGACACAGCAAATGCTCTTAGTCATACGCAGAAGGGGCTGATGTGGAGAAACGGGGAGACAGGAGGGTGTCGACGATCAGCGCATTCGCTCTAATTGCAAGAGTTATGCACAACCTGCAGTGAGATGGTAATCAAGCGTTTCACACGCAGAACTAGTCAGACCCTCCGAGCACTGATCCCAGCGGTGTGTGTAGGAGGATCGTACTGAAAGAAAAGGGAGGGAGGGAGGGGGGGGGGGGAGAAAAATCCCACAGGACTGAAACACATTATTTTTTGCTCAGCTCAAGCCTTATGGTAGCAATTAGGTTTTAAATGGAGTCTGAAGCCTACAGTGCCACAAGCCAGGCACTCAGGGAAGGCCCGCATTCCCACCATGAACAGACGCCTATTATGTTTGTTTTGTGTGTTCGTTGTGTCTGGCACTATTGCAGCAAGGCCTCACACACATGCTGAGTTCATAGGTTTCAGACTCTCTCTCTCTCTCTCTCGCTCTCTCAGCGTAATGCGGTGCTGACAACGTGCCTTCACACAAACGCACAATACACACTAGAGGTATTCGCTGATTCCGTCAAACTAACCGACAGTCAGGCGCGCGGAAAAGAGAGTGCTGATTTCAGTTAACAGAGGAAGCATTGAGAGGAAGACGCTTTCGCATTAAACACAGCGCGTTGTCACGGACATAGATGAGACAGACGCTAATTACTGCGCTAATCCCAGGACTCACTCACTGTTGTGCTACGCAGTTCTCGGGGTTGACCAGGTGAGGGCAGTATGTCTCCTTATGATAGTTCAGGAGGGGGATTAAGGGTGTGGTTTAGTCTGGAGTTCACTCTGATTCTCATGAGGTTCATACACAGCTTTATTCACTGAAGGGCTGTTTTTGTAAAAAAAAAATAATAATAAAAAATTAATATAAATATACAAGTAATAAATATTTTTTTAATATATATGCTCATTATTATGTAATTGAATGGCAAGTCAGCTGATTTGCCCTTAAGCACACTTTTTTTAACCAGGGAAATTAAATGTAGTGAAACTACTTTCCCTCAAACCTACTATTTCACCTTTAAGTGCAAATTCATGCTGGAGGTTGTACCTTCCTTCATCTTCAGTATCGATGTTCTCCTGGACACGGCTGAGGTGGATCCAGAGCTTAAACCGGGAACACCAGGGTCAAGCGTGGATGGGATGTCAGGGATTTTACAGGATACCGTACACACATACTGTATACCTACATGCAAAGTAGCATAGCTGGACGTTCTTGGGAGGAAACCAGAGAACCTGCAAGAAACCAAAGAAACCATGAAGCACTGAGGTGGAACGTTACTCTGGCACCACGGTGCTAACCAAACAGAATCTCTAAATATGAAATGGATTTTATTTGAATTCATTTAGTTTTTATTTTTATTTTATATGGCATAATGGATACCGTCACAAAGCCAAGCAAACCAGAAATGTATGAAGTCTGGATATTAGTTAATTCCACAAATGCATTTTTTCCCCCTTTGCTTAATCTGATGGCTCCTTTATTTCCCATACAGTACCATAACTTTGCCTAAAATTGTCTTTTTACATTCTTTATATCATGCTGTGTATTCAGCAGGGTAAAACCTTTTTTTTTTTCTTTTCTTTTTTTTTTCAATTCAAGTCCAATTTCGAGTTTCATTACTACTGCTTAAAATATCAGGATTTATGTGACACTCATGCTATCTATATCTACATATTAAACAGTCTTCCTTCCTTCCTTCCTCCCTTCCTTTCTTCCTTTTCGCAGGGCTTCAGAGGAAGCCGCTCATGAGGAAGTTTGATCAGTGAAAAGGCCCAAAGGTGAGAGAGATCAGGATGACGACAGTAGCCGCCGAATATGACCACATGGACATCCAGCAGCAGTACCAGGATACTGTCAACAACCGCTGGGACGAGGACTGGGACAATGAGAACAGCTCGGCACGCCTGTTCGAGCGCTCTCGGATCAAGGCGCTAGCAGGTGAGACGGCATCTCTGACGGGTTTAAACCGGGACCACACCGTTTTGTTCTGCTGAGTGTGGAAGATGGTTGCTTTATACATTTGGCCTTTTTGGGGGCAACTGATGATGATGATGATGATGATGATGAAGAGAGACTAGGAGTTGCCTGTATGATGGCAAATGCTCCCAAAATATATATATATTTTTGTTAAATTACAGTTAAAGTTTTTTGAATTTCTTTTCCCAACTATCAACCTGATTCTAATTATGCCGGTCTCAGTTACATGGCTCAGTGGGGCTCAGAAGGTTTTCCTACTCCAGTCATCAGATTTGTTATAGATATGTTATTTCACATTCCTACCCAATTGTGTGTATGCGTAAAGGGATATCCGGACAGTAGCGCATTCACTTGTCCGTGTTCAGCTACTTTCTCCCAGGAGCGGTCGTTTTTTAAAGTACCCTAAGTGCACTGTTTACAGAGACATGATGTTGTTTATGAGGGCTGCCTACTGAAGATGGAACGGGAGACAAGGACGACAGAGACAGAGAGAGAAAGAGACAGAGAAGAACACTGTGGAGAGAGAGAGAGCACTCTTAGAAGCACCAGAGGAGTGAGATTTGTTATTGCCAGAGGGCAACGGAGCTTAAACAGGCCTGGTTTTAAACCTCCAACCCTCTGGATCACTTCCCCCACACAGCTCAGAGAGAACTTCAAATATTCCTGTAAAGTCTAAAAAAAAAAAAAAAAAGTTGGAACGTAAAATATAATATGGGTTTTTTTTTTCTTTCGTTTGCCCAGACCACAATCCTGTTTTAGGAGTGTTGAAATAGTTCCCCTAGAATTCCAGTGAGCATCCTGCTTTTCACATGATTCTGTTTTCCTGCATTCCTTAGCGCACAGAGTGTACGCCTCTCTCTCTCTCTCTCTCTCTCTCTCTCTCTCTCTCTCCCTCTCTCTCTTTCGCCTGCTCTCTTATTCTTACTGAACCCGACTGTAAGGCACATTAAGGAGTGCAGAAAAGAAATTCTGGAAAATTCATAACAGAAATTTGTAATGTAAATAAGATTGTGTAAGACACGATGCTGTTACAGCTACAGTACATTTGGTCCAGGGCATCATCACATGCCCAAACAAAAAATACTACTTATCCAAGTAATTTTTAGTCACTATATGCAGTGTCAGTATATGCAGTGGTGTACTCACTATAGTATTTTAACTATGGTTTACTTCAATAAATTTACTACAGTAACATTCAAAAACACTATAGTATATTTTTCTAGTACTGTAAGTTACATTACTATATGCAGTGGTGTACCATGGTATTCATTATACAAACTCAGTATAAAGTTAGTATAGCATACTGTAGTATTCACTACAGTTGTTTAACTATGGTTTACTACAGTTAGTATTGTACTACATTAAGGTTCAAAACTTTATAGTATTTACTATAGTATTTTTTCTCTAGTAAGTTACAGTATGAATTATTTATTATACAAAGTTAGTATACACTGTAGCATACTGTAGTATTCACTATTGTATTTTAACTATGGTTTACTATAATAAATTTACTACAATAACATTAAAAAACACTATAGTATTTACTATAGTACATTTTCTCTAGTAAATTATGATTTACAGTGGTATACTGTAGTATTCATTACAGTATTTTAACTACAGTTTACTATAGGAACTTCACTACAGTAAGGTTAAAAACACTATAGTATTTACTATAGTACATTTTCTCTAGTAAGTTATCATTTGCAGTGGTATACTGTAGTATTCATTATAGAAACATAGTATTCATTACAGTAATTTAACTACAGTTTACTACAGTAACTTCCCTAAATTAATGAATTAGTATATTTTCTCTAGTTAGTTACAACATGAATTATTTATTATTCAAAGTTAGTATACTATTATATGTACAAAGATACTATAGTATGTACACTGTAGCATACTATAGTATTCACTATTGTATTTTAACTATGGTTTACTATAATAAAAAAACTATAAAAACATTAAAAAACACTATAGTATTTACTATAGTACATTTTCTCTAGTAAGTTATCATTTGCAGTGGTATACTGTAGTATTCATTATAGAAACGTAGTATTCATTACAGTATTTTAACTACAGTTTAATACAGGAACTTCACTATAGTAAGGTTAAAAACACTATAGTATTTACTACAGTATATTTTCTCTAGTAAATTACTGTATGAAGTAGTATACTGTAGTATTTATTATACAAAGTTAGTATACACTGTAGTATTTACTATAGATTTTAACTATAGTTTACTACAGTAACATTACTACAGTAAGGTTCAAAAACACATAGTATTTACTGTAGTATATTTTCTCTAGTAAGTTATAACATGAATTATTTATTATACAAAGTTAGTATACACTGTAGCATACTGTAGTATTCACTATTGTATTTTAACTATGGTTTACTATAATAAATTTACTATAAAAACACTACAGTATTTACTATAGTACATTTTCTCTAGTAAGTTATCATTTGCAGTGGTATACTGTGGTATTCATTATAGAAACGTAGTATTCATTACAGTATTTTAACTACAGTTTACTACAGTACCTTCAGTACAGTAAGGTTAAAAACACTATAGTATTTCCTACAGTATATTTTCTCTAATAAGTTACTACTGTATATGCAGTGGTATACTGTAGTATTCATTATACAAAGTTAATATACATTGTAGTGTTCACTATAGTATTTTAACTATAGTTTACTACAGTAACTTCACTATAGTAAAGTTCAAAAACACTAGTATTTACTATAGTATATTTTCTCTAGTAAATGACTGTATGAAGTAGTATACTGTAGTATTTATTATACAAAGTTAGTATACACTGTAGTATTTACTATAGATTTTAACTATAGTTTACTACAGTAACATTACTACAGTAAGGTTCAAAAACACATAGTATTTACTATCGTATGTCTTCTTTTAAGGGTAGCAGGTGCTATAAATCAGTTGCCGAAATAACTAGTCAAAAGGACTTTATGCGATTGACCGCACTGTGTCAGGCAACCAGGGACTCAAAAGGAGTCCGCCAATGTGAAGGCAAGATCCCATCATGCAGTCTAACCTGGAGGTATGCACACAGAGTAATACTGATCAATTCCACCTGCTCCCCAGGGAATTATGAGAAATTCCATCCTTTCTTACATATGTATATATTCTGACCAATCCTGCTCCCAAACGCATTCCGACCAATTCCATCCATTTTGAAGAAGTTCTAAATAATCCGGGTCACTACTGAAGGAATTCTGTTCAATCCCTCGAGTTTCTGCAGATTTTGTTTTCCAGTTACACCCACTCTCAAAGGAATTGTGACCGCTCCCCCATTCCTGAAGGAATTCCGAACAATCCTATTCACTAGTGAAGGAATTTTGCTGAATCTTCCTCTGGCCAGAGTTATACTGACTAAATCCCCTAATACAGAAGAAAATATGTTCAATCCTGCCACTTTCATAGAAATTTTATTATTTTGATTAAATTATTCTATTATTCCTGCAGAATTGTTCACGGATCATGCCCAGGGGGAGTATGACCCCCCCACCCCCCCACCCCCAATCGCAAAGGAACTCTGAACAATCCCGTTCACCACCAAGTGAATTCTGACCAATCCTGCTCGGCCCAAATTTAATTCTGACCAGTCCTCCCGTTTCAGAAGGATTTTTTTTTCTCTAATCCTTACAGTTCTTGGATAATTTTTGCTCCCGTCTCTCAAAGGAATACTAACTAATCCACTATTCTCGAAGGAATTCAAACCAGCTCCTCGTCTCCTAAAGAAATTCTGTCCAAAAAACCCGAACAGAAAGTCTGATCACTTCTGCTAAGCTCTACAGAAATTTCGACCCTCGTCTGCATCAGATCTGTCCACTTCCCACTGCTTGAAAGTCAGACCTGCCCACACCTGTGGTCATTTTTTCTTGGGCCCTGATGCACATCTCTAGTCTAAGCTTCACTTATTTTTATATATATCTCATAAGCTCTGCTTGAATTCCTCCGACAAAAAAACTAACCTGACTGCACGTCTTTTCTCTTGCATTTCTGAGCTGTCTCTAGGCAACTGACAGGAAGTGCGATGTAACGCTAGCACACTTTTTTTAAGTCCCAGAGGGTCGATAAGGCAGGAATCCCCCCCGCTAACGCTCAGCATACCCCACTAATGTAGACCATGTGGACTGCCATGAGAAGAGCCAATACTATGACATACAACCCCCACTACCACTTTCCTGAGCGTGCCTCAATTAGCGGTTGCCAGGTTGAGCCGAAACAGACATTCAGATTATGGAGGGAAAAATGTCAAGCAGCATAAAAAGGATCCTCAAAGGAGAAGTTTTCATTTCTTCTAATGAAGATAATTGCCTCAGATAGGAAAAATATCTTATGATATTTACGTAAAATCAACCGCTTATACAGTATGTATTTCACCATGGGCCATCCTTCAATCGACCATTTACGAAAAAATGCGTCTTCCAAAGCAAGTCTGATAAATCTAGCAAATGCTTTACGGCACTTCAAGCCTTTGGAGCTTGTCTTCCTTAAGGGATCCTTACAGAGGAAACACCCATGAATTTTTCTTTCCTTCCTCATGGCTTCCTTCCCTGCATTTGTCGCCCAGATGCTAGTAAAAACCACTTCACGGTTACGGCATGCCTCTGCTATAACATCAATTCTGTGCACCCGTGAACTCTGTTACCCTTCACCTTTCCTGTCCAGACACTTCAGATTCACTCGCTATGCTGAAATCAGCAGAACCGACGAGCGCACAGCCAATAAAGTGTCACGGTTAGAGATGTACCATTGGCGTGAGTTGCTCTCGTCGGAATTGTGCAGTTTCATGGACGCATTCTTTTCCAGATCACATTGCAACATCATGTGAAATGTTACGCATGAGAATGAGAGACGTGTCCTGAAGGGCCTGTTGTCTCAGTTCAGAACCAAACAATCTCAAAAGCACACATTTATCTTGCGCTGGAGAAATAGAGATGAATACCGATGTTATCGTTCCTGTGGTGGTTTTTAATTCAGTATTAGGTTCATACTGTATGTAAAGGATTGTGTTGGTGAACAGTATCTCAGTTTGAAGGCAATATGATTTTCAGCTGGGAAAAACTAAAGAAAACCCTCTTAAGTTAATCTCTCAACTCCTAGTTGTAAAGTTGGGTGTCGCCTCAGGTCGTAACACTTGATCTCTCATGTTATAAGTGTTAATGAAAAAACACAAAGTCCTCTAATTTTTGTTGGTGTGTTTCACTTTAGCACTGATACTGGAGACTCCTTCCATAAATATTAAATGAACATCAACTCACAGATACCTTCCAGAGCAGACAAGAAACGAAACGAAAAGAAAAGAAACTTTTTACTGTTTCTAAATAGTGAAGTGTTTTTTTTAATCCATGTATCTGTGCTTTACTTGAGTATTTTTCATATATGATACTTTTTACTTCTACTCACTATATGTTTGATGAAAACCTCCACTTTTACCCCCCATGTTTTAAACAGAGACTCATTACTTTTTAGGAGAGGATCATAAAAGTGTTCACGCTGTCACTTACACCATATTACGACTGAGCGACACCCCACATGGGAAGGAAAGAAAACAAAACAAGTCCACCAATCCTAGTTTATAGAAATGACTGGCAGGTAACGCACTAAAGTGATTGACAGTTACCTGGGCAACGAATCCCAGGGCTCCTATTTTAAGCGTCTTGAATGGACACATTTGTCATTGAACCATTTTAAACTAGTTAACACACTTAAGACAATAATGGCCTATAATTATAATGTTTTGGTTATTGCGTAGATTATTTGCATTATACAGAATAGTAATGGTAGCAACAGATATCTAGAAAAATCTGTTTCTTTGTGGAGAATGTGTACTTTTGTACTTGAAGTATATTTTAGAGCATGCACTTAGTATTTCAACTTGGGTTCAAATTGAAAGTGTTGTAGTAGAGTATATTTTTAGGCAAGTACTTGTACTTTGAGTATTGAGTTTGAGTAATTCTGTCACCTCTCATAATTTCACTGTATCTACAAGTGTACATGGTTTTAGATGGTATAAAATTATAAAAACCTTTAACCTCTTAATACCGAGCTTGAATTCTGTATGTATTTAAATGTTTTCCTATGTATTTGGGATTAGTAATCCCAAATATTCCCAAATCCCAAATATTCCCTGACTTAATACGTATAATATCTAAACATTGTCTTTGAACAGAAAACTGAGTTTGACACCCTCTTGTTTTTCTACTAATTAGTGTATTGTGCTTTCGCTACCATTTAATGATGCTATAAAGTGTCTACTAATGAGGAAAACAGGTCTAAGTTAGACAGAATGAAGTATAAGGTGCATCGTACCCAAAAAGTGATGTCTCCATGTGAGGACGCATGGACCCAGAGGGTTAAATTGGTAGCTGGATTTTTGGTGCTTTGGGCAGAGCAAATAAAAAACAAACATTTATGGAGGCAATTTCTTTTTCGCATTGTGCTTCCCACTTCTGAGTAAAGATGAATGGAGCAATATTACTGTACATATGTTATGCTGACTTTTCTTTTCATGCAGCTTGTTCTTTGAACCCAGCTGAATGATGCAACTCAGTCAAACGTTCTTCATTCATCAAACATCATTAAAAAGCAGTAGATACGACACTCGCTATTTTTAAAGAACACACCCTTCAATAGCAATTTGCCCTTTTCTTATAAAATGAAGTGAACATCTGCACTGAGTGACTAAACCATGTACCAGGAAACGTCCCCTCCCTTTTCTACTCAAAGTGAAAGCATAGAAAGAAAAAAACTCATCTCTGGCTTCTCGAAGCTCTATGAGAAATCATTCCACGGGTAATAGTCAGATGCAACGGAAAGCAGAAGGGCACAGGGAGGCCAAAAAAGATCAGTGATGCCTGCAGGGGTGTGGAGAGCACGTGGGGTCCTTGTGACTGCCTGCTGACACAGCCTCAAGTATTTCTCTATAATATACCTCTCAAAGCCTTTTAGCCAGGCCAACTGAAAGCCTATGGTCTACAAACTATGCTGTGTATTGTGCTATGGGAAAAAACCCAATATGCTCGAAGGGGTCGGGTCTATTTTCTCACCACATGTTATTGAAGATTCTTGTCCCTATATCACGAGGAAATCCTATAAAATATTAAAGCATGAGACCTGCTCAGCAGTGGAACTCTTATGAGATGATTAATCAGAGTTCTACCCAGGTTTCATGAGATATTCTTGTTAAATGATGCCAAATTATGTTCCAGAATAAATCTCAGCCATTTATTTTAATTTTTTTCCATGAACGCTCTCTCCATCCGCTAGTGCATAACAAGAACCGAATTTGCTCTGGGTTGAGGTCCAAGATCTGTCCCCTTAGAGGACAGAGACCAGACAGGATGCTTATGGGAGACATTCATCATCAGCTCATTAATCATAAGGAAAATTTTCCTGCGTGATACGCTCAGAGAGTAGCTGTGCCGAGGAGTAGACCCCAAGACTGAAGGCCTAAGACACAAGAGTTAAGTTGGAGTAAGTGCTCTCGGAGGAAGAGCGCTACATATTTACTTACTCAAAGGATTCACTCGAAAGTCCACACACACACACACACACACACACACACACACACACACACCATGCATGCAGAGGTGGAGACTTTTGTGCGAACGGAAGCACGGCAGGAAAGGTGGGGGGTGGTGAAGGGTGACTGCTCAAGCAGGATGTTTGCAAATCAGCTTGTATGCAGGACGTCGTTTGCTCCGCCATGCCAAAAAGGCCTTTTAGCATTTCTCGTGGCGACACATTTCTATCCATCAAGCTTTCAAAACAACAATGCAGGGAAACTGGATGTTATTCTGTTCCGTTTCTACCCCTTCTCTGCACTGGAGGCTTGGTACATTCCTTCTCCTCCTCCTCCTCGTTCTTCCCCTTCTCCGTGTTAGCTCCACCTACTGCCCGCCTTTATGGTAATGAAGGCGCTGACATCACTGCCAAACACACAGGCAACGGCAGGGCATCTGGTGAAATTACAACCCCGAATCCTCCTCCTCCTCCTCCTATCCACCACTACCACCACCTCCTCCTCCTCTTAGTCTGGCCCCGACAAAGGTGCGCTATCCTGGAGGGAAGCACTTTCATTGGTCTGCTTCGCTTCAAGTCCTTCGCTCTAATGCTGAAATGATTTTGTGGTTCTCAGTTTGCAGTCTGATTTTCCACTGAGGTAGACCTGAGCAAGGCAAGGGTGGTGGGTGTGTGTGTGTGTGTGTGTGTGTGTGTGTATTCAGTCGTGGGGGGAGAGGCCACTTTTGAATGGCCAGGGAGGGAAGACAGGACAATCAGAGGAGACGCATGCTTCCCTCCTTCTCCTCCTCCTCCTCCTTCTCCTCCTCCTCCTCCTTCTCCTCTCTGGAACAGATCCTGCTGTGTTGACTATTTCAACACAGCCTTTGCCCGGAATAAACCCCTAACGGACGAGTTCCTGAGTCTTCTGGATATTTCCGTGTGAACATATGGTCAAAGGAGCAAACCTGTGTTTAAAGGAGGAAAGAAATCCCGGTGAAAGAAGTTCTCCGCTTTGCTTTCTTGCTTCCCTCCATTTTCGGCGCTCGGTGGTTGCCAAGGAGTTTGGGAGTTCTGGATCTGGTTTGAGGAAGGGAACATGGAGACGGACTGGGGGTCCGGGGGGGCCGAGGATCTCTATCATGGATCTGGTTATTCGTCTCAGGTCCCCTTCAACTACAACCAGCTAGAGGGGCGTTTCAAACAGCTTCAAGGTAAGACGGCTTCTCACAGGTAGAGCTGGGTTGTTTACAGCCGTTGCCATGTGATCACTCTCAAATCACTTTACGTGAACCTGGAACCTTTTTTCTAATTCAAAAGTCATGGAGCAACCTTGGAACATGTCTTGCATGTCTGGCTCACAATCCTTGAAGAAAGTGGGGGGGGGGGGGGGGGGATTC
>JAQMYL010000007.1:23974108-23997253 GCA_030014365.1 Clarias pachynema | reverse complement strand
AGTGAGGAGAGTCGTCTGATGCTTTCTCTGGCTCAGTCTGGGATGGGGATGATGACTTTTAGACTGAATTACTAAAACAGATTTTATAAAAATCCTGCGTACGTATAATTTTCATTTCAATCATTCCATGCCTTTACGTTGGACTCCCCCCCCCTCCTCCCCCCCTGCTCCCAAAAGCACCAGTCAATAAAGCGTCGCCTGAGTGGGGCATCATGCTCAACAATGGCAGGTCGAGGAAGGTGGGAGCGGTTGTTTTTGTTCAGTGCTTGTGGTTCGTGGTACCAGCGGGTTAGGGTTAGTACTCGAGCATATTTCTACGTTTGTGATGTGACTTTTGAACATCATTCTATTCAACGAAACACAGGAAAGAAACAAAAGGATGCTTTTGTTGTCACTGTGTAGTAGCATCGACAGAGCACGTGGTGGTTATGAAAGCGTAAAGGCTTGATTTATTGGGGTCAGTTTAAGGGAAATTAAATTCATATAACAAATTTTATCGTTCATGCAAGCAGATCCACGATGATAATAGTACAATGACGATGATGCAGCCAAGCTGGCCCGATCGGTGGGAGTGCCCCACACACTGTCTAACACAATCCCTGTTTTTATTTTTTGTCATTTCTGCTTTTACACTGCTTTGTCCTTGATGTGGTTTGTCTTTCACAGGGTGTAACGTCACCAAAACTAGAGCGCTACAATTAACGTTTAAAAATCAGCATTTCTTTTTCATCGACATATGAACTCAGTCGGAGTGTACGATGTCCCCCTGAGATAAAACAGCTGCTCCTTTAGTTTCCTTTAGAAATGTATTTATTAGCACTAAAGTCACGTTAAGAGGAGGCTTCAGAATTGTGCAAGCACAAGAAGTGTGTACGGTCTACTTTCAGTGCGGCAGCTCTTACACACTGGGAAGGAATTGGACGGCGTCTTGGTAATCAGTAAACCATGCACTCGTCCCGTCCCGTGTCATAAAGCACTTAAAAGCTGGCAACTTAAAGATCGACTGACGCCAACTTGACCTTTCATCATACCTGTGGCATACCTGTTGGATATATCACTCGGATGTATTGACTTATTTATCCTCAGTCATAAGAATTTATCTTCTCTGGACGGAAATACTGATTTTCTTAACCATAAATAAACATGTTAAAATTGACTTATGCCTAAGTTGTGCTTTATAGGCTTTGCTAACACTTTCCCTAGACTCTCTTGGACAGTATATATCAGCCAAGACAAATGGACCGTATCAACTCCTATTGCCAAAAAGTAGACACAAACCAGAGCGTCCCAGACAGTCAGTACTGCACAGGGCTGACCTACAGCTTACAGCTCACACAGGGGAGCATCCAGATGATCCTGGATATGCGTGCAACAATAACAATCTAATAATAAAATTGAATTATGAACATTTTTTCCTGATGATGGGTGTGTCCACTTGGTTTTTTTTTAATAGAACAGTTAACCGAGCTGAAGCGGCTACCAAAAGCTGTTTTATTGTGGAAAAGAAATGCAAAGTCCTGCTAACACTTTAATAACTGAAGAATATTTGAACAGCTGAAACAATTCAAAATTCAAGTGGTGCAACAGAAAAAAAACATTCCGGTTCTAGTGGCAATTGCAATTTTGACTCCATGTAACGCTACAACTAAACAATGTTATATGTCCAAAACTGCGAAGAACTGCGACGCATAGCAACACTGTCTCCTTTATTGATTAAAGTGACGTTACAGTAAACAGTGTTTATGTACAGTATCTAGAACAAAGGATCCATCAAGGGACCTTCATACGGCTTGCAGTTCTCTTTATGAATAAATTCTTCTTTGTAGGGTTCTACATCTTCTACGTATATACCGAAAAAAAATTAACCTTAAAACCAACTATATTTTGGGTTACCCGTGTACCACCGTGACAGGTCTGGCCCCTCTGATCATGACCTCAATAGACCCCTTGGGGTGTGTGCTATGGTGTCTGGCACCAGAACATTGGCCGCACATCCTTTGTGTGCTATGGGTTGCAGGGTTGGGCCTCTGTGGATCGGACTGGTCCGGCACATTCCCATGGTGGCCCCATCAAACTGGGATCTGGGGAATTTGGAAGCTGGTTCGGCAGCCTTGGGTTCTTTGGTTGCTGGGACTGTGCATATAGTACACTGGGTGTCTTTCTATAGTGGACATTTTGGCTATTTGGACTGTATTGGCTTTTCTGTGGAATCGGATCAGAGGGTTCGCCTTTGGTCCTTGTGTGGCTATGATCCTGTCACCAGTTTACTGGTTTATAGCTGAATTAACGTTATTCATTTCACCTCGACATGGTGAGAGTGTGTATATAAACACAATATATCCACTTGTTAAGAAATATTTGACAAGAAATGATACACACACACACACACACAAAATGTTCATAATAAAAAAAAAAAACATCTCGGGGACTGAGACCTAAGAGGTTCCTGTAGATGCCTCAGACGTTCTTCTGAGAGCACGCTATTGGAAGATCTCCCAGAATGCTGAAATCCTGCTTTCGTCCTCCACATGTAGCTCTGGCAAGCCGTCACTTCGTACAGCATGGCTAGCTCTGTGGCCGTCTGTTCGTCTGCTGGCAGGGCCGCGGTCTCCGAGCACAGACACAAAACTCTCTGTGAGCCTAAAGCATGTTACGCGTGTGCCGAATTCCCAGCCTTTTGCCCAGCATGATTTACTCCGTGGGTGTCATGGCCTGTCTGTTCAGTCTGACCCTTTGCTCCAGCGATGGAGAAACAGTTGAATGGAGCTGTAAGTGTCACTAATGGAAGTGACTCAAGGAAACAGAATGGAGCCGTTCGAGCCTCAGCACTGAGGCGGCACGAGGGGGGGGAAAGGGCGAGGTGGAAATCTGCTTTGTGAGTGACAGAAAATGAGAAAGCTCCAAAATGAAAAAGCGAGCCGAGACTCCATTTGCTCCATTGTGGAGAGAACTTTTATTTTGTTTTCAGTTGAAGCGTGAATGAAACAGAACGTCGGGTTTGTGAAGCTCTTGAGAGCAGCGGGAACGAAAACTGCACTGAAGTGTTCTGCTTTCTTAACATTTCTATCCCATGTTAAGTGGCATTGCACAGACATACTAGAAAGAAAATATTCACAACATAAGAGTACAACTCTCCAGTTAAACGGATCATGAGCAAGAACAATATCCAGAAGTATAGCCATATGGAATTGGCATAGTAAAGTGCAACTAAGTTCCAGGTTCCATCACTATTCTGCAGTTGTACTGCCACACTTTGCAAATTGTTTAGTTTTACTTTGGTATCACTCACTCAATCCTCGTCTATACCGCTTCATCCTGCATTCAGGGTCGCAGGGGGCCTGGAGCCTATCCCAGGAGACTTAGGGTACACCCTGGACAGGGTGCCAATCAATCATAGGGCACACACACTATGGGAACACCAATCAGCCTAATCTGTAGTCCTTTGGACGTGGGAGGAAACCGGAGTACCTGGAGGAAACCCACCAAGCACAGAGAAAGGGAATCGAGCCTGGCCGGGATTCGACCCCGGACCCTGGAGGTGCAAGGCGACAGTGCTACCCAATACACCACCGTGCCGCTCTACTTTGGTATGCTTCGATTAAAAATCAAAACGCCTATGAATAATTTCCTTCATGACAACATTGAAGAAACCAGAATTGCAGTAACACTACTGTGAACTGTGCAGTCTTACCAGTATCCGTTTAGCTATCCATCCATTTTCCATGCCACTTATCCTGTACAGGATCGCAGAGGGTTTGGACCCTATTCCTGGGACCTCCAGGACTCCAAGAGGTGGGCTGCAACCCATCTCAGATCATACTCCATCTTACACGATGGGCAATTTGGAAACACCAGTCTACTTACAACATATTGATTTGGATGGTTCGAGGAAACCTACTTCCGGGAGAACATGCAAACTTGTACGCACATACATACAGTACCAGAGGTGGGATTCAATCCCCCAAGCCTAGAACTTCTCTACGAGCTGCTGTTGCAAAGAAAAAAAAATTAACACCAATTAGAATCAGGCATTCCATATCTTCATGGTGGATCCTAGTGGATAAGACGGATTTTGCCTAATTAATCGCGATCGCTGTTGAACTGGGAGAGACAAAACCGAAATCCATTAACCTGACCCGCAGCGCCGCGTTCCTCACAGGACCGCACTGTTCCCACCGAGACATCATCCTCCCCTCATTTATATTCTTAAAGAAGTGAGTGCCAATGTTTCTCGCTGCGAGAGCGGCAGGCTTGCCATGTTTAATATGGAAGGCAAATATACAAGGTTAACCGAGTCTAATCTAGCGACTAGGAAAACATGACCCTCTACATATTTGGTCTTGTGTTTAAGACAAATATGAATATCCTGTTTGGCTCGAGTCTAATCAAGTCCTCTTTGCGTTGCTTAATTCAAATAAATGGCATACTTATACACACACACACACACACAAAGTTGTAAAGGAAAACGCCTTAAACATGGAACTGTGACCTCAGTGGCCCTCCATCACCTATTTAACACACATGACGTCTGAGGAATTTCATTCTGCAGAGCCTCACGCCACAGGATGCAGATACATCAGAGAGGGAGAGAGAAAGGAAGTCGTCCCTAGACTGCACACACACACACACACACACACACACACACTCCTCCTTCTTTCTGCCTTGCATTTCAGTTTGCATTGTCTTCCTTTCATTTTATTTATTTCTTTTATTTTTTATCATCCAGCCCATCCCAGGTTTTTTCCGTGTATGGGTGTGGTCCGTCCGTTTAGCGGAAGTTTAAATCAATAAATCAATAAGCTTTGTGACCGTTACAGCCATGCGGAGACGCTGCTTTCCAGTCTGTCTAGAGGCTAATCTTTTGTTCTTGGCCTCAGTGCGTTGAGGACAAAGTGATTATAAAAGGTTGTTTTGAGGAAAATCCTGGGTTTCATGTAATTAATTACACCGGGATTACGCAATAGGTTCATGGACTGCTAATCAACTTTTTCAACCCCTGGATTTCTTTATTTCCTTTTTTATTATTATTATTATTATAGACTTAAGAACTTATTAAGTGCTTAAAAATGCATTAAGTGCATTATGTAAATCTGTTAAGCGACAGGCGCTGTTAACTATCAGATTAGAGTGATAAAGATTTTGGATCTTTCCAGTTTGATTAGTTTTAGATTGTTCTAATAAAGTAATGTCTAACATTTCCTCATTCACTAAACATTTAACATTCTGAAGATTTTTCCCAATTTTCCCCATTTTCCACACTATAGTCTTGATTTGATTTTTACCCTTAAACAGGTTTAAACAAAAACAGAAATGGAACACGAGATAAACAGAGTGATATAAGATTTTGCCTCACCAGAAATAGTAGACATGTATAAAGGAAATATACAATACTCTTATTCATGGTCTATACCTCTTTATCCTGTATACAGTATTGTTTCGGCTTGGAGCCTATCCCAGGGGACTTAGGGAACATGGAGGGGTCCCGGGATACACCCTGGAGGGGTCCCGGGATACACCCTGGAGGGGTCCCGATCCATCTCAGGGCACACACACACACACACACACACACATCCCCATACACTACAGGCAATTTGGAAATGCCAATTAGCCTAATCTGCATGGGAGGAAACCGGAGTACCCGGAGGAAACCCACCAAGCACGAGGAGAACATGCAAACTGACCCGAGGTGGGAATCAAACTCGGACCTTAGAGGTGCAAGGCGACACTGCTGACCACTAAGCCACCCTTCTGCCACATACAGTACAATAGATGTCTAAAATTAAACTGGACTTCCAGCTCGGTGTATCGAATAGGTCTCAACGCTATCAAGAATCTTGCTACTGATGTTTTTGCTTCTGAATTAACAGCCTGCTAAAAATAAGGTTGGGAGTGCGGACAACAGGACATGCCTTAACTAACTAACCAAGAAAGTGATTGGTATTGAGTTTAAAAATCGAGCAGAACTTCGATCTTGCAAAAAAAAAAAAAAAAAAGTCTTGAGTCTCGAATGGGAGTTGTTAACAAGTAGGGAGGAGACGAGGAGGTGGTGGGGGTGTGTAAACTTTCATCACTAGTAGAAAAGAGATGGGAAGTCGACGAAGAAGAAGGCGCTGTGTTTCTCCCAAACTTCATGCCTCTATTTCCCATGGTTTATACTTTTCTTCAGAAACCAGAGCATTTCCACCACTAGGCATCTCGTTTAGCATGTGGGAGGAGTTTAAAGGAACAAAGTCATGTTTATTGTGAAAGGGTCCTAACGGCCCAGTGGGGCGGATTTTAATGGTGGAGGGTTGCAGAGAGAGGGATGTGTTTACCTAAAGGTGGGAGCAGATGCTGGAGCATTCCTGTGGCCTTGCTCGAGGTTGGGGACGGGGGCTGAGAGGAGGAACACTGCCGCCATTGTTCCTTTACCCACAATCCCATGGGGGCTCTGCAAGCATCAGTGTTGGTGTTATCGGTTTACAGTAAAGCCCGCGGTAGAGTGTTTTCGCTGAAGAGGAGTGAAAACTAACTGAGGGCGAGAGTACACTCTTGAAAGTTTTGTTCCGTCGTATTCTATAGCGATCCATCCATCTATTCATCCATGCACTTTCTACACCGCTTATCTTGTCTAGGGTCACGGGGGACTTGGGGGCTTGTCCTAGGGAACTTGGATTACAGGGCAGGCTACACCCTAGATAGGTTGCTGATTCGTCTCAGGGCACAAGCCCATACTCCAGGCAATCTGAAAATGTCAGTCACATGGTTTTGGATTGTTTGGAAACCCACCATGTATGGTAAGAACATGAAAAGTTCACATGCAGAGTGGAGAAGAGATTCAAACCCTGAACACTGGAGGTGCAAGGCGACAAGCCATCATGCTATCTATTGCAGATCAAGATATTTCCAGTTATAATTTATATTATATTATAGTAGCTATAACCAGTTATTCCTTAATCCAGCACTTTTTTCTTCTTTTTAAAGTTGATTAGACCTAAAAGAATTTGGAGAGGAACCTTAAAAGTCCACAGGCTTCACCATACTCACACTGGAGACTCCTTCAAATGCTGTGTAATGTACAGTAAGAGTCGCTCAGTGGTTAAGACGTCGGACTGCTAATCAGAAGGTTGCAAGTTCAAACCTCGGCACCACCAAAGTTGGGCCCTTGAGCGAGGCCCTTAACCCTCAACTGCTCAAATGTATAATGAGATAAAAATGTAACTCACTCTGGATAAGGGCGTCTGGGAAATATTAACGGTTGTAAAAACAACCATGGAAATCCCTGTTGTTACTATGGAAAGGATAATGTGTTAGAATTCATATAAACCTATTTTACAAATCATCCAGAACTACTGGCAGAGCTCCGTATAGAACGTTAATCAACTTCTGACCAATCAGATTCAAGGATTTCAAAGTGCTGCGTCCTGCCTACTTCGAACAACTCAAAATTTCATCTGCTTTTTGGTGTTAATTTTTTTAAACACTTGAATTGGTCTGTAACTGTTTCACTGTTGTGTCTATTCAGCATCTTGTTATCAAATATCAGGAAAACCTAAATCACGATACACACTGAGAAGTCTGAAAACAGGTAGAGATATTTCCATTTCTGCCCCATCGCCCACCCCATGTCAGGCGCCTGCTGAAGATGTCAGTGTTGTTTAGTTTGGCAGCAGCAGCATCAGGGACCTGGACTGTTTCTAATGCTGTTTTCCGAGTGTGATGCAGAGCAGGTCACACCAGTACATTAAAGTTTACAGTTTTCAACATTAATATAATGTAACAACTTGTGTCTTAATGTCTGAGCTCTACTTTGTTTTAGCGCCGTATAGCACATCAGGACTTTTAAAACAACAGTTTTATTATTATTAGGTTAATATTTGGAGAGGTTATTTTACAGTGTGTGCATGCATGTGTGCATGTGTGTGTGAGAGAGAGAAATGAGTAGCGAGGTGCGCACACACACACACACACACACACACACACACACACACACACACACACACGTTGCTTGGTTTGTAATGCAGGTCCTCCTGGAGGGCGTTGGAACATGTGGAACGTATAGACTTGGAAAAAAGAGACGCCTGGTCAGCAGTTGTGTAGCTTGTGTGTGTGTGTGTTTGTGTATGTTTGTGTGTGTGGGTGAGAGAGACAGGGGGTTCAGTTTACAGCTTCCCCATAGCATATCTCTAACCCTTATTTATCGATCCCTGCACATTCTGTATGCACTTTACTGCTTCCATGTGCATGTGTGTTAAAGCCAGACCGTATAACTGTAATGGATACACACACACACACACACACACACACATTACCAATTATTATTATTATTATGCATATGACATATTTCTATTTTGATTAATACGATTGATGTATAATTATGTAATAAACAATGACTGTATTAATGTATTGTTTGCATTATTTAAAAATGAATACTTAATTTTTATATGCAATTTAAAATATATCTTTAATACAAAGAGCCAAGTCCCTATACAATATAGAAACATTATTATTATTATTATTATTATTATTGTTGTTGTTGTTGTTGTTGTTGTTGTCGTTGATTTGGGAGTACTGTATAGTCAGAGTTATATATTTATTTATATTAGTAAATATATCATTTAATAATATTAATAATTATTATTATTGATTATAATTCTTTTATTAATAATAATAAATATAAAAAAATATATATATATATGTTGTGTTATTTAAAAAAATTTATTCTATTACAAAATTGTATTATTATTTTATATTTATTATTATTAATAAAATAATTATAATCAATAATAATAATTATTAATATTATTAAATGATATATTTACTAATATAAATAAATATATAACTCTGACTCGCCTCTCCACTCGCTGTCCACTCACTCTGGCAGATGTGCTCTTCCTGTGTTTGCTTTTTCTCTATTGTTTGTGGCCGGGCTGTCGGTTACGATGACCCCTGTCACCCGCTCTCTGTTCGCTTTTCGTTCTGTCTCCGTTTGGACTGCTGGGGGGTTCAAGGAGAGCTGTGGTCATCCTGTCTTCTTTCGATTGCAGGGGGTCCCATCAGGAAATACGCTAAAGATGGGAGAACAATCAAGCCAGACGCTTACGTCTGCGCTGGGACGAGGAATGCAATAACAGGAAAAATGGGCGGATTATAAATAAACTCTTCCTTGAATGTGTGCATGTGCACAGCGAGGCCAGCGGTGTGTCGGCCGGACAGCTGGCCGGAGCTTTTACATCACAGTAATACTTAATAAGATGGTGACAATGGCTGTTTATTGGGGAGCAGAGATGAGAGAAAAGATTTGGTTTAGCCGAGTCGGAAAAAAGACCTCACCTAATGCTAAATACAGGGGTGCCAAAATTTACGCTCAAGACAAACATGATGTAAATGCTCATTCGTTGAAAGACAAAAGGCCTAGGACGTGAAACGGCATCATCGGCTCTAACTGAGGTGAACTTTGACCTCTGAGCTCCCCAACCTTTGTCCTGTGCCCCAAGAGAAACCGAGTTTGCTGGAACGTGGCCTCTCACAAGCAGGTTGTTGTAAAATTGTGCAACAAATATGTTTTTTTTTTTTTTTTTTTATAAAATATATGTAAAACATTCAGTACAGCATTTGATAAATGACCGTATCTTATTAACACTTTCCAAGACAACTTCTTTACAATCATAAGAATAGCATCAAGCTATAGCCTTATCAAAGAGCCCTATTAAAAAGCTTAATACAATTAATTAAATTGTATTAAATGTAAACAAAAATATTAAAGAAACATAATGCTTTTTGCTAAGATGTGTACTGTAGATATTTAGTTACTGTTAATATGTAGAATCTAAAAACTGCTAGTCTGATGACATAATAGATCATTTTTCATAATCAGAGAAGCTTTTAGGTTGAAGTTAACAGCAGAATTTAGAAGTAAAATTATAAAAAAAATAAATTGTGTTCATTTAATTGGACGGCGCTGTCCGCTTTTCCCTAGCTCGCTCTAACAACATAATGCATCCTAATGTACAAACAGTAATCTGTTAAATCTGCATAACACCAGCTTTATCCCAACACTCTTTTTTTAACATGGATTAACCAACCAGGCCACTTAAATGCCCATGTTCATAATGCGATTGCGCTTTCTATGTTAAAAATTGTGCAGCACTATTTGTATTACTAACAAAAAAGCCAATTAAATGTCTTTTTTTTTTATTTTTTATCTGTCCGGCAAGAGCAATCCATAATGCCAAATGAGGGAAATAGACGAGGTTCAAAAACAAGATGGATGTATAGACATAATGAACGAGGAAAACTCATAGAACTCGGTTCACATATTTAAATGAGTTTAAATGCACAATTATACTTAGTGACAAGATGTCTTTATCACACAAGGGAATTCTAGATGGTGGCAAATACCTGCATAAAGTGCTTAAAACCTCAAGGAAGTAGTGGATAGGAACAGTTCCCAAGCAGTGATTAAAAGAAAGCATGAACCAGTTAATCAATTTCTAATGTGTGGAAGCATCTCCAACACCACCTCTAACGTTTTTTTTGTTGTTGTTTCTTTCCCCTTCGACCTGTAGATGAGCGCGAGGCAGTGCAGAAGAAGACCTTCACAAAATGGGTCAACTCGCACCTGGCGCGGGTCTCCTGCCGCATCACAGACCTGTACATGGACCTGCGGGATGGACGCATGCTTATCAAGCTCCTGGAGGTGCTCTCTGGAGAGAAGCTGGTGAGTTTTGTCTTGTACCTGACAACATCGTCTTGCTGAAACACAACATGTTAACTCTACATCAGTAACAAAATGACAGGCGGATTTAAAACTGAGCTCCAAGGCGTGAGTGGAACAAAGCAGTTGTGATGGGGTTTGGATCTAGTTGTGATTTGTTTGGTTTTTGAAGAGTTAAGCTCTGGGCTTCCACATAAGTGGTGTCATAAAGGGAAAAGGCGGCCATTAGGCGTTCTCAGCTGCTGTCAATTTCACCCCGGAAGATTAACTACATGCGTCATCTAATTACACACAGCATAATCTCCTGCCCTTTAGACACAGATAGAGTCGCTATTCTGAACGGTAATGAACAATGAGCAGGAATAGTCATTCAGGGTGATTTGTAGGGAAAGTTTTGTAATGAATGTGACATGAAATCAGTGGTAGCTCAGAGCCATAAGGCACTGAGTTACTGATCGGAAGGTCGGCAGTTCGAGCCCCAGCTCCACTTTTGGGCCCTTGAGCAAGGCCCTTAACCCTGTCTACTCCAGGGGCGCTATACTGTATCATGGCTGACCCTGCGCTCTGACCCCAGTTACGCTGGGATATGTGAAGAAGGAATTTCACTGTGCTGTAATGTATATGTGACAAAGGCTTAACATAAATCAGTATCCTCAGGAATACTTTGAATCCAATGACAGAGCTTCAGGCGAACATAAACCTTTAGGAGCCTTTGGTGAATATTAAAATACATATAAATAATCCAAATTTTAGTAGGCAAAATTAAACCTTTTTCATAAGGTAAGTAGTGGAAATTATGTAGACATCCTGGTTTAAACTGGAGCCATGGGTAAAAGAAACTTGCGATAGCCGCTAGCTGTGCTCTGCTAACATGATCTCATGATGATGGCTGACTGCGACCAGATGGAACGGCTGCACCTGAGAACTTTCACTGGTTGACTCAGTTTCTGTATCGATGGCATCTTCATTTTCAGTTGCCATCTGAAGCATTTTTTATTGGCCAGGACGTAAAGAAAAATCAATTAATGTGATAGATCTGCTGTTTTCCAGCTGAACTGGTGCATTAGGGAGTCGAGTTAAAAAAATGGGGGTTTTAGGAATGAACGAATGAATGAATAAATTAATAAATGCATTAACTGAGTTGGATTTCCACTGGAGCCTTAACACTCGCACACGGTTGGGGAGCGCCAAGACCAAGACTGGGAACTTCACACAATTTCATTCAAATGTAGAATAAATCAAATTTAAGCTACACTGTGTAAAGTATAAAACACTTCATGGCTGTTGTGTTATAGGAAATAATCAACAACGGGATGGCGTTCAACTCGTTGAGACGTTTGGAGACGTTACTTTTGCCAAAATCAAAGACATTTACTCCAATAGCACAATGTATTAAACTGCAATTCATACTTTGATCCATTTTATTTTGTGGAAAGTTCATGAAACAAGTTCGTTCCTCTTATCGCTTCTTTTATAGCAGCTATAAACGGCCTGACTCACTTGTCCTCAAGACTTTCCCATGTCTGAAAGCCAAGAAAGGCCATTGTGTTGCAACATTTACTGTATATTATCTTACTGTAGAGTAATCACAACATGTTGAATTTGAAAGTTGAAATGTATTATTTAGTACATCCTCGAGTGACAAGCTACAAAGGGACTTTAATGCTGGATGCTCTACACATACTTCTTTAAAAACATCAAGTTAACGTTACGCTGAAGTTGTCCTCTTCGGACAGGTTTATTTTGCATTTAAGGAAGGAGTCTCCAGTGTCAGTTCTTTGTAGCAGCCTGTAATCTCCATCATGAGTAGCACAGACAAGTTCAGATGAAGAATTTCTCTTGTTAGCTCTTGGCCTTGAGGTCACACACTGTCTCAGACTTGTAGTTAATCTGTAACTTGCGCGTAAAGGCTGCGTGCTATCTCCTTATGTTTTGAAATGCAAGAACAGTGGCTCATCTCTTCCATCGAGTTTAAAAAAAAGAAGAAATTACTTGTCCTTGAATAGTTCAAAAAGGAGAGTTTATAAGTTCTGCTTATTCCAGGACGCTCGTGAATATTTACTTCACTGTATGAAATTGATTCTCACCTACTGTATAAAATTGCATGAGCAAAAAAAAAAATTATAATAACTATCACATACTGATTTGAATTTTTGCCGAAACACAGAGGTGCTACAGACAGTATTCTAGCAAATATCTCTGAATGATAGTCTCTATCTTCAAATAGAATTATCAGCACTTTCTTAGTGTAATTCTGTTCAGAGGAAATGTAAAAGTCTTGTATATTATATTCATTATAATTACAGATTCATTATATGTCAGGTGAAATATTATAATTCATTCCTTTCAGGGGCCCAGATTCCTTTTTTTTATCTAATTTCAATGATGACGGCTTATAACTCGTCAAAAATTGAGTATCTCAAAATATTAGAATATTTCATTTTGAGTTTAAATAACTCTTCGTGCAGTATAAATACTGTGTATCTCTCACTAGAGAATGTGTGGTCTGTTGTCAAGAGCAAGATGAGAAAAACCCGACCCAACAATACAGACGAGCTGAAGGCTTCTATCAAAGCAGCCTGTTTTTCAAAACGCCTCAGCAGTGATACACTTCCAAAAAACTGTTTCCACAATATAAATTTTTTTTGAGAATGCACTTTTTGAGAAAAAAATGACACAATAGGGATGGGATAGGGCCGGTCCACGTGCCATCTGTCACATTAAGTTGATTGGGGTTGGGTTGCCAGCTTGATGCCTGATTGTATTTGAGTCCAACAGTGGAATCCCGGTGGCATCGGGGTTCAAACTGGGGACCTTCTGATCAGCAGTCCAACACCCTAACCCCTATATTTATTATAGAAATGCTAGGTATTTCTATAACAATTAAAAATTAATTGGAAACATTTGTATTTCGTTCTACGTATTGTATATATTGTACTTTTTGTCATACACCGCACTGGAAATTCCGAGCAGCATAAAAAGCAATGCATTTGTCAACAGCATAAGTAACCTGTGCTGCGGATTGCTCTAATACTTTGCTAATGTACTTGTATTGTTAAAAGAAAAACCTCAGACATGTGATATGTGTGAGAGCACTTTAGTTCTTTGAGCACTAAGTACTACTCAAACACACTACACTAGCTTTCTTCTCCTTTACTCGCCAAGATCTACATTTGATTTGAGTTGAGATCCATGGTTCAAGTATTCTTTTGAAAAAAAAAAAAAGGTTTTGATGCACAGTGAGTGAGACGACTTATATTTCATACTGAGATACCAGCACATTTTTTGAGTTTAATACACAGTATCCTCATTAAAAATAACTTTATGTGCACTGGATGCCACATCTGCTCTGTTAAAACTGAAACTTATATGAACTCATCTGCATCATGACCGGTTTAACCGAAATTATATATTTTTTCTCTCAGCCACAATTGTGAGAGATGAAGCTCCAACCCTTACGTTGAGCACGAGCAGGCGTGAGCGCAAGACAGCTGCGTGTAACCCTAGCGTACACCGTTCACACGGACTCTCCCCAGCGTCCTCAAGGCTCTTGATTAGATATCTCGTCTCCCAGGCAAACAGCAGAGGAAACACAGTATCCACATTCTCAAGGCTGCGCTCAGCATGTCAGAGAGGCTCGCAGCTGGACCTTAAGTATAGCCGGATAAAGTTTGTACGGTTTCCTTCCTCAGCCGTTGTTTTTAATACTTAAGAAAATAGAGGTTCGAAAAGAGATCCTGTCGTTTCCAGCGTGTAGCAGATTACTCATTTAGCCGTCAGCTTTCCTAAATGCCAGTTTTTATTTCGTTCATTTCTTATTAACTTAACTGCAGGTCAATTTTTTATGTGTGTTAGCTAAAAGAGAAATAAAATACTTGTACGGCCAAAGAAGTATTGAGACAACAGTGAATTTTAATGTTTAAAACTCAGACTTCCTCCCACAGTCCATAGACATGCAGATTAGGCTGACTGATTGTGTGCGTGAATGTTGACCGGAGGTCACCACTGGCCTTCACGGTCCCTAGTTGGACTACTGAGGTTCCTAGATGGATGGATTTTATAAATAATGACATTTAAGATAATAAGAACCATTTGTTATTTTATGAAATGAAATTGCTATACAATAATCGATATTTAGTATGAAGTCCTTTATTTTTACAAAACTTACTGGACATAGAGTCAACAAGATGGTGTCAGTCACTCAAACCACGCCTGCTTGATGGCCTCTTGAAGATCAAATACAGAATCTTAACTGCTACTGCCTTCTTCATCATCGTCCAACATTTTCCATACCGGTTTAGGTCTGGAGATGAGCTGGGTCATGACTCCAGAAACTGAACACGATTGTCACTGCTAGTTTTTCATTAGTTTTTCAGTTCATTAGGACAGCTGTTCAGCCAGATAGGCTCAAACTAAATATAGAAATACAACAGAAAATTATTAATAATTATTTATTTTAATTAATTAAAGAATGCCTGCTGTTAAACTCCTTTAACTAAAAAATTTTTAAACTTATCCTCACACTCCTTCAATTTTCATCCTATCGATATACTGTACACCTTTCTTTGTTATTTATATTTCACCATTTCATCATATATTTTGCAAATGATTTATCAGGGACGGGACTCGTTTCATAAATACCCCAATACAATATTAAACTCATTAACCTTTTTTTTAACACCTCAAATGCAAACATATAAACATTTTTAAATAATAATAATTAAAAAAATAGATTTTGGAGCCAGTGGTGATGCAGGAATTGCCACAAAAAAGGATCTTGATATGTAACTGATTATTTAGTTAAAAGTCTATTATTTAGTGAGAAGTGTTTCGTTACTGAAAAAAGGCTTTCATTTCCATTCTGTTTTTAGTTTTCTTCAACAGAATGGACCCTAATTAATCATAGACTGGATCAACTGTAAAATAAGGACAAACGTAATTAACACTGAACAGGAAAAGGTTCGGGTCGAGTGAGCCGACACTTCACTCCTGAGAGGAGGATCGGTTTACACCTCGGCGTGGTCAGGAGGATTACTGTACTCTCGGAAAGCACCGACCTAACTAACATCCTGCCTTTGTAGTGCTGACATTGGATATCACTGTGAATCTCGTTCGCTCACCTGTAACAAGCAGGTTTACACTGCCACGCTTCCTGCCTCTTAAGCAGAGTCCTACTGTGTACTCAGGTTTTTAATACATTGAAAAACTGACATTAATTTGCTTATCGTGATGCTTTAGGTGACATTTATTAAACTTTTTTTTTTTTTTTAAATAAAGTCTGAGGAACCTTCCAGTGTTTTAAGACAGGACAGGAAAATGTATTCAACACGGGGGCTTGCATGGCTTTAGCTATAGCTACATAACCTCTTATAACCTTTGTCCATTTGTTAAACAAACCATGTTGTCAGTTATTCAGTTATTGGACCAGAGAAGGTAAGCACAATGAGCTAACAGTGAGCTTTAGCTGTGTAGCTACAGTAAGCTCTGGTCTGAAGCGATGGCCTCAGCTCAATCATTAGGGCCCAAGCACTATGACATCACCCCTCTCGTCAGGGCCCAAGCACTATGACCTCAACACTATGACGTCATAGAGTGCGAGGGGTCGTATTGTTCTTCAAAGGATTTTTTTTTTCAGCATCATTTTGGGCGTCCTAACATTCTGAAAAGGTCATGAAAGGTCATCAGCACACATGTTGAAATCTGCTGCCATTAGGACGCCTGAGCGACTGGGTCCTGGGCGTGGCACAGGGCCTTCACAGGAGATTGTGCTGCATACAGTAGCTCATACACACTTGCATGTACTGTATACATGTAAAACTCAGTGCACATTTAGATCACATTGAGCTGAACAACTTTCGCTATGCATGTCATGGGCTCTACTCAACAGGAAGTCAGCTATTTTGAGTTGTTTGCAAAATGCCCCCAGTGGAATTTGATATATTCTAGGGATTTATAGGATCGCCACCAACCCCGGTTAATATGATCTCAAGACATTGACGATGCAAAAAATTGAGAAGGGATTTTTCATGTCTCAAACAGTTCAGCCATGGCGAGGCCTTAAACTTATGATGAAAAGTGGATAATAACTTCCTTAGTTATACAGTATATAATACTATAGTTATATATTATGTCATAATTGTATTGTTATTTCCTCTTTAAATGCATGTGTCCACAGTCTTTCTGGTGCGCCCCCCCGGTGGCGATAACGCAGGTGCTTGGGCCCGATCGTCATTGCTTTACAGCTATATTTTACATTTATTGTTTCCAATTAAGTCTTTTTTTTTTAACTAGTTTGTTTGGTCTGATTAAATACCTTGGTCCAACCCCTAATCTAATACATAAGAGACGGTATTATTTTACACTCATATTACATAATAATATTCATACTGTATGTCTCGATTAGATCTCCAACCTGGATTACAGCCTACTGTCCAGTCGAAAAATGACCGTTACCATAGAAACAGGCTTAAAAGTATTTGGCTGTCCTGAAGCCACTGGCCTTTGCTGTCTGGATGTGCAAGAGTGTGGAAAACCATCAACTCGGTTTAAAACATCAGAGCAGCTACTGGTTTTGAAAACTAACGTGCATAGGATATATACCTGATCACGCATGAGTGGAAATGATTATTTGAGGGGCGTGGCCAAGACGGCTGGCGGGTGGTTAAAAAGACGATGAGATCTTAATGTGGACCCTCCTCCTATAAATCGTTACATCACTTACATGATGTTATCGGTTATCTAATTGTAATTTAAGGTGATTTATTGGCTTGTCTTTAGTGGAAAGTGCTGATGTCATCACAGAGCCGCTGTACTGCACTGCGTTCCACCTTCTGTGTGTGTGTAAGCCATGTGCGTTTCAAAGAGACGCAATGCTACTGCGGTGTGTGTGTGTGTGTGTGTATGTGTGTGTGTGAGTCCGTGAGTGATTGTCTACCGCATGAGCCCTCCTTACACACTCAGCACACACAGGGACGATACCACCCGCACCTCTAAAGTAGGGGTACATTAAGCAGCACGCCGTCCATTGTCTCTGTTTGGCGATCTAGCGGCTTCCCGTCACCTCATTTAACTCTCACTTTGCAGATCACACACACCGTCTGAAATGCTCATCAGGACATGTCCTCAAGGGACGTGTAGCATCCGCCGCCGCCACCCCCACCATCCCCCACGCCCAGCTTTCAGTATTTCGTTCCTTTTTCTTTCCAGATGCAGCGACCACGCCCGAGTACAAAGTCTCCTCGTACATCATATCCCAGTGCCGCACACACACACACACATTCCTCACCCTCATACCGTCACCCAGTTACTCATTCACTCACACAGGCTGATAGAGCTGTTTAGAAACTCGAGCGCGTTTGTATCTCCAAAAAATTGGCACGTCGAATTCTTACGCTGATAAAACGAAAACAGCAGAGTTGAGCGGGGGAAATAAACGCTTACATATTGTATAATCTCTGTTTACAGCAGGACATTCCATTCAAAAGTGTCTTAATCTGTCTCTGACACTTCGCTTTTCCTGTGAGAGCCACTCTCGTCCATTGTGCATATCAGAATAGAAACATTGTGCCAAGTCTGTCCTCAAGGCCGCGGTACATCATTAACTCGAGTTAAGTTTGCGTCCTGTGTTCCCCGCAGGAAACGTGCTGGTGTGGGTTACCGAAGCCTGTAACACGCGTTAACCTGTACAGCGCTGTGACAGCAGCGCAACAGCACTCCATCTCCAACTCCATCATTAAACCAACAGCTGAAGGAATATCTTTAGGAAGAACAGCCTCGGGGAACGTTCTACATGTTACCGTCATTTCAGGAGATCTGAGAAACATTTTGGCCAAATATTATCCCCAAAGAAGTTCGTCTGTGTTTTTAAGCTACGGTTAACTTCTAAAATGTCCCACAAGTGGTCCAGGCTCTCCAGGACTTCCATGCAGTAATCATGGAAAAACACAGATCTGCTTATTAGTGATTTTAGACAGATACTCCCGTCCAAAGCGAACTGCGGACCACTTACAGGAGTACCATTTTAAATATTTCTCTTGGACAGAACGAATGATAAATGTTGATGTGTCAGTCCTACTTTTTTTTTTTTTTTTTTTTTGAAACCGAGCTCTGATTTCAGAGCATCTGCCAAATCCAGATGTGAGACCGGACCAAAAGAAATATTGTCCATTACAAAGTTATCAAGAGGTGTGATGGAGGTCTGTTGCTTTAGGACAATGCTTTTTGTTGTGTCAGGAGGAAGACCACGGTGCTGTCGAAGTCTCGATTCTGATTGGTCAAAAGACATTTCTGTAGCAACACCAACATCCTCACGAGGTCTCGCAATGTGGACGTCCTAAATAATACATGACTTATATAAACTGATTAAAAATGAACAATTTCTGTAAAGCGATGTTTATTTATGGAAGACGTCTCCAGTCAGTAATTACAGTAGATAAGTTGGAGCATCTTATCTTATTAACATAAATACTTGAGATGTTGATAAAAAGTTTGTGTTGTTTTTTCTAATAATTCATAAAATGTTACGCACTGGTGAAAATGATATGTGGAATAATTACAATAATAATAATAATTAGTCTTTTCCTGCTTGCAGCCCAAACCCACGAAGGGACGGATGCGAATCCACTGTCTGGAGAATGTGGATAAAGCCCTGCAGTTCCTCAAGGAGCAGCGTGTCCACCTCGAGAACATGGGCTCCCATGACATCGTCGACGGCAACCATCGCCTCACCCTCGGCCTCATCTGGACCATCATCCTCCGCTTCCAGGTACTAATGTTTTTTGTTTTAACCATAATCCTATACAGTACATACAGTACAGTACTGTGCAAATGTCTTGACCCCCCTCGTGTCTTCAGAAATATTTTGCTTCCAAAGAAACAGACTTTCTTGTATTTTACAGTAATATTGTCTCGAGGAATAATTGTCCAGGCTTGATGAAGGACATCTGTAGCTCTTGTTTTTGTCTCTCGTTTTCAGTCTAGTCCCTGCACCTGAGCAGTTTCAGAGGCATGATTTCGTTTTGAATCATTCCAGCATAAATAACATCTAACTTGAACTGGCTTGAACCAGTGAGGAACAGGTGCAGATGATGACAGATGATCAGGCCAGTTATTAGTATAATGGTGGTGCTGAATGAGTATTTGGAACAGACGAGAGGGGAAATGAGGTCGCTGCTGAGGTCGTTACATACACAAGCAATTTTTAAATTGGATCTTTAGGTACTTTGCAGCCTGTCGCAGTAAAAGAATTGGTAATATTACTTTAATTTCATCTACATCATTTAATTACATTTAATATGAAGACATGGAGATGACTCAAGACTTTTGCACAGTACTGTATGTCATGAAACTTTGTCATGAAACTTTTTCGAATCCTGTTTTGTGTGTGTGTGTGTGTGTGTGTATAGATCCAAGATATCAGCGTCGTAACAGAAGACAATAAAGAAAAGCGCTCGGCTAAAGACGCTCTGCTTCTGTGGTGTCAGATGAAGACAGCAGGGTGAGTTGTGTGTTCGTCGAAGAGCTTCTGTTCGAGTTACGGAGGAACTGTTCATGTACAGTATATGACCGGATCATTTTCTGTGTTTTTTTTATTCCAGCTATCCGAACGTCAACATCCACAACTTCACCACCAGCTGGCGCGACGGAATGGCGTTCAACGCCCTCATTCACAAACACAGGTACTGTAGAAACCCCACCAGCCAAGATTCCCGTCTCCGTTCTTCAGGCTCAGCTTCTGCAGCGTTTGTTCCCGGCCTGTGTCATTTGACGCTTAATGAAACCCGTGTCTTCCTTTATTCGCAGGCCGGATCTTATCGATTTTGACAAGCTGAAGAAGTCCAACGCTCACTACAACCTGCAGAATGCCTTCAACCTGGCCGAGCAGCACCTGGGCCTCACTAAACTGCTCGACCCTGAGGGTTAGAACTTCCTCTTACTGTAACTTCTATATCGAGACCTGCCTTACATGAGCTGCATTCTGCGTGCACTGGTATAGTTTTATTGGGGAAAATAGCAGATTATTACATTGAGTTCAGTTTTTTGCTTATAAAACAATGTTATAAAAAACATAAATTTGTGTAATGTAATCATTTCTTAATAGTTCAATCATGTTAAATTATTTTCCTTTTATTTGTCTCATATTACCCGCGATCATTTTGCTGATTTTTTAAAATATTTTCTAGCCATTACAGTTTTCATAAAGGGTTGAGATTTGGGAAATTCTATATTTCTAATACATTTTGGAAACTCTGCCAGTTTCGCCACATAAACTCTTCAAAATTGGTGTTTTAGAGCATTTTGCACAAGTTTCCCCTTTTAAGAAACAGATCGAAACACCTGACAATGGCCCTCTCCTTTATTATTAGTTTATGTGCGGTTGGTGCAATAGCGCCGCCTACTGGACTGGAGTATGGCTCGTAAGGTGACGTCTGAAAAAAAAAAAAAAAAACAGCAACACATCTTACATAATATTTAAATTTCAATGTATCTTAGATACATTTAGTAGTTCTAAATACTTTATAGCTTCTTGAGACAAATCAGACCGGAAACATTATGCCTTTTGAATTAAAATCACAAAAATCTAATTTAATCGAATCAGCTGTCTGTCTGGTTCACATCTCTACGATAGAAAGGATAACGTGTTTAGTAAATTACTATAGAAAATAATATATAATGATTTTTCTTTCACTCAACACTATTGTGAGCTGCTGTCTTACGAAATTAATACTTTCTGACCAATTAGATTTGAGGATTTTGCCACAATATGGTAATATATTGGTTCTGCCGCAATATTAGTAATATGGTATAATAATTATATAAATATTGGTAATAATATGGTCTGGTAGCATCGCATTTCCGGCTTCTTCTTCTACGCCACTTAATTGAGTTGAACTTTGTATGGACCATCTCCCGAGACATCTTCTCTTGTTTCTGCGTAGTAATTACGATTAAAGTAACCATTGTTCATTATGTTTTATATCCAATTCAAACAAGATCCGCTCCGATCAACACAGTGGCATAGAAACCGCACCGCCATCTAGAGGATTGGTGGTGTAAATGCTAAGTGGGCGTATAGGCGTAGGCACCACATACTGTAGACTTGACTGAGAAACATAAATCACAGACAGAAAAACTTTTCAAGCAATAACATTTCTGGATAAAAGTTAATAGTAAAGCCGCAGTTAAGCCGCTTTTATTTAACAACACAGCGTTGTTTTCAGGTGGGTTTGTAGAAAGAGATCATGTCATGTGTTTAGAAAGTTCATTAAGGATTCGTGTAAATCCAGACCTTGTTTTCTGTAACAAACCCTAATATAGCTATATGTTCCTTCCTTTAGATATCAGTGTTGACCATCCTGACGAGAAGTCAGTCATCACCTACGTCGTCACATACTACCACTATTTCTCCAAGATGAAGGCTCTAAAAGTGGAGGGCAAACGCATTGGCAAAGTGAGTTTTCACACTATATTACTATTATATACTGGTGCACTGAAACAGTTTGCACGTCGCAGGAACAAAAACCTGTGCATCATCCTGTCTAGGTGCTCGATAACGCCATCGAAACAGAAAAGATGATCGAGAAATACGAGTCTCTTGCGTCCGACCTTCTGGAGTGGATCGAGCAGACTATCATCATCCTGAACAACCGCAAGTTCGCGAATTCTCTTGTAGGAGTCCAGCAGCAGCTCCAAGCTTTCAACACGTACCGCACTGTCGAGAAGCCTCCCAAGTGAGTGTCACGCCATTGTACCATCTCTGTAGTCATGTCACGTTAAAGTAAAAGATGCATAAATTTCATAACGTAAACCATCTCGGAATAGTTTGTATAGAATGTTTATTTGAATATGGGTGACTGACAAGGATTGTGTTTATTTAAATGTATTGAAACATTGAGTGAAGCACCAAACTGTGCCTGGGGCTCTTTTTTCAGGTTCACAGAAAAAGGAAACCTGGAAGTCCTTTTGTTTACAATTCAGAGCAAGATGAGAGCCAACAACCAGAAAGTCTACATGCCCCGAGAGGGAAAGCTTATCTCGGACATCAACAAGGTGAGACATGTTTGTGGAACAAATCTCAGCTCTTTTAAAGCACTTCAGAACTAAATCACCCGGGGATGAGCTGTTGTTCGTGGAAAAATAGTCAAATGACAGTTAGCGTAAAAAAGTAAAAACGACAGGATTGAACAATGAGAATATTAAGTTTAGTAATGCTCTCGTTGTTCGATCTTCTCATTTTTACTTTTTGTAAGTTAATAACAGAAAACTGTCGGTCGCAGCAAGGATGAAAGTAGGTCAGTACGGTCCTCAGTACTGAGGAGAGAGCAGCTGCCTGCCAAAACCCACATTCAAAACCAGTCACAGAAGCAGTTTTAAACAGCACATTCCGAATTGCCTTAAGGCGAGCAATAAAGCTAACTAGCTTCTGAGACGGGGCTAAATCCCAAATCCCT
>JAQMYL010000007.1:23910621-23932928 GCA_030014365.1 Clarias pachynema | reverse complement strand
GCGATTAATTTCGATTAATTAATTACAAAGCCTCTAATTAATTAGATTAATTTTTTTAATCGAGTCCCGGCCCTAGTGTATACATTTATTTGTCAGTTTAGCTTTCAACTGTTGAATTTCTCTTACTGTTTTAGCTTTTGTCTGTTCCTTGTGATACCTGGTGAATAGACATTAATTACAAACAAACTCTTTGTAATGAATTCTCGTCAGAATATGAGTTAGGGTGAGGATTATGGATTAAAAGTTTTTTTTTATTCAAGTGTTCTGATAGTGGGCCCTCTGATGATACGGGGGGTCTCAGAGAAAGTGACATGGATTAGCATTGAGGTTTTCTCTGGAGACAGAGATGCATCTGCTAGGTTGGAGTTAATTAGTGCACTTTCCTCAGTAATCTCAGCCATTAAAAAAAAAAAAAAGTAGCTGGGAGCTGTTATTAATACATTTTAGAGAGACCTTGGCAATTGAAGTGCAGATTTCAAACCTACGCAGGCAGAGCGCTGTTTTCTTCAGCGTGTTGAGGTTTGTTAGAGCTTGTGATATGCTGTCCTTGAGCAGCGACGCTCCACAGCATGTCTCCTTGGCAGAGGAACTGTTACTCCATGTGGAGTCTGGTAAAGCTTTCATTGGCTCCCTCCACAGAGATGCAGAATGATGAAAGGCTTTAATAAAGTGCACTGTCAGGGAAATCAGAGGAGTTGATCTCAATCCAACACAGTTTGCCTGCCGAAGCTTCCTGAAACATTAACAATAACAGCATTGTTATTCTGCCTGGGCTTTGTTTCGCTGCTTTCCTTTCAGACTGATGCATTGTGTTCACCCGCTCTCAGTCTGATGAAAGTTTGTTAAAGTCCCAGGTATGGCTGCAGGATTCATGCTAAAATGTAAATCTTTTTTTTTTTCCGTGGGAATTGAGATCACGATTGTGTCACACGACTCTCATTTTTTTCAACCAAAACATTGTAAAAAAAAAAAAAAAAAAAAAAAAAAACCTAACATGTACTGTGTGCAGTACACAGGAATTTTTTATTATTTTTTTTAAATCACTTTAATAATACAATTACACTACAATATACAATAATAATTAAAAATAAATAGCTCCTGCCTTTTTGGACACTCTACAGTACTTCTTCATCTCATGAATTAGTTTATATTGTTATTATTTAATCAGCATAAGTTAAATGTCACAGAGTTTGTTAGGTAGTATAAAATTAAATACATAATTTATAGGATATAATTTATTGTTGTAAAATTTTTTATTGCTCAGTCTTAATATACAGTAATATTGTAATGTTTCTTTCGATTTATTTCCTGAGTCAATGCGTCAGATTTAATTAACCAATACAGTGAGTTATATATGCCTGTCTCTGATTGGACAGTAGTATATGTTTTAGCTTTTAGCGTGTGTGTGAGTGCACATGTGTGTATCAGACATTTCTATTTTCTGATAAAAATAATAATAATAATAATGATGATATAAACTAACACATGCAAAGATTTAGTATATACTAGCTACAACAGAAGAAAACGTAAGGGTTTGACACAGTGCATTGTGGGACACAGAGAGCATCAAAAAGAGCCAATCAGAAACAAGTCGTCAGAATGTACCCCTCTCCAGTTTCTGATTGGCTGAGCGTGTGCGAGTAGGAGTTTGAGCGAGTGACAATAAAATTATGCTCAGGATTTTGGCACGAAAATAACGACACTACTCCAACGCCACCAAGTAAACTGACTGGTCTGTTTCAGGGCTGCCTATGTGTTACACTTCACGTATGTGACAGCAGAAGGCCATAAATGACAATTAGAGAAGTAATTGAGTTGTATGACTGAATCATTTGCTAATCTCTGGCCTGATTGGTGAATTAATTTGATTTAATTTTGTGTTTTGTATTATACCGTGTGTGTGTGTGTGTGTGTGTGTGTGTGACCAATGAGTGTAACTGATATAACAATCTGGGACTGGTGTCAAGTAAATAATTGAGCATGTGAATGCAGCATCATCTGCATGCAGTGAAACACACGCAAGTGAGTCGCCATCATCCAGAAATAAGATCACCTGTATGTACCTATCTATATCGTGATTTTTTTTCTTCTTCATTTAATTGTGCAGCCATAGTCCCAGAAAATAGTGTGTAAAATATTCAAACAAACTTGAATATTATATTTTGCACATCAGATGATCAAATGACAAAGCACTAGCTTTCATTTAATAGGTTAGCTTTCTCTCTCTCTCTTAGCTTTTCCCCTGTAGTTTGCAGTTACTTGCTAGTTTACTACATTTGCTGAGGTCTTTTGTTCCCCAGTTTACATTTACAGTACCTGCTTCAACGACTTTATCAGTTGTGTGTAATATTAAGAGTTTAAGAGTTTCAAAACACACTATGGTATTTAATTTATATTAAATACCATACTAAATACTATGGTATATAGTTTCATTTATACTGTATTTGCATATCAATGCCACATGGTACACAATGGTACTATACTATGTAAATGTTACCATTATGGTACATATTTGATCTTTTTGATGGTGACCTGGTACATATTCCATAGTACCATACTACAATTCATGGTAGAAGCATTTACTATATTATGGTACATGTACCATACTACCAAAATATGTACCATGATAGAACAATGTGCCATGGATTAGTACATGTACTGTATTACCAAATTACCAAAGTACAGTACCATGGTACTGGTACTATTAAGTTACCTATACTATGGTAAAATTTCTTATGGGATTAGAGATGGTGCAAACTCATGACTTTCACATGGCGAACGAGAACCCTACCTCTGAGCCACCAAGGCTCTACAGAGCACTTCCACTATACACTTCACAAACGCAGCCTGCAGTAATACAGTTTGAAATTATTTTCCTTCATGTAGAAGCTTTTTTCAATGTATTTAAATTGCTTTAAAATGCAACTTCACAGTACAAGATTTCCCCTGATGGATGCAAGAACTGTAGAGTAATTACTGCAATATATAGTAATCAATTTTATTTTATTAAATTCTACCAGAATTTACAACTCTGATTTGCTCTTTACACACTGGTTATTATATTAGCTATGAAGTTGTGATGATATTCAATTTGACTCACAAAATTAGCTCTAAAAAGTCTATATAACATCTTTTCAGCAGGGGAACATTTACTTCAGATGTCACTAACATTAAAAAAAAGTGTAAAGAATTAAAATGTACTACGTTATGGCTAAAAGATTTTCATTTGTATGAAGGATTCTTTCTTGAATTTCCCTCGAATCTAGCGCTCAGTTCAAAATATCCTAATATTTTTTTGCATGCCTTGTTTTGCAGTCTTGCTTTGCACCCTGATAAGATCCAGGTCGCCACGGGTCAGGTGGGAAAAGATCCGTATATCTGTGTGTGGGATTCATACACTCTGACCACCGTATCCATCCTGAGAGACGTGCACACACACGGTGTGGCATGTCTGGCTTTTGACGCTGATGGACAGGTGAGCATGCAGGGTTTTTAGAGATTTGAAACGATGTGTCCATAATGTACTGTATCTGGGATGAATTTAACGTTATTTTTGGTAAGATCTTGTCTGTCATCCTTTTGTGTTTAGCGGTTGGTGTCTGTTGGCCTTGATGCTAAAAACACTGTGTGTGTATGGGACTGGAAAAAGGGGCGTGTCCTGGCCACAGCCACGGGGCATTCTGATAGGGTAAGTCTGTGATCAAGTTATTTAAGTAATTGTATCTTAAGTACTGTATGATTTACTGAATATCAAAATCATAGTGAAAATCTAAAAGATTGAAGTGTTTCTGCCCTGAAAGTGTTAAATTCTAGTATTTATACGGAATAAAACATGACAAAACAATCCATAAAAGGTGTATTGATCTTTTAACAAAGTAATTTGCCGATAATTGAAATTTTTATTTATTAAAGAATTGACATGTTTTACTATTTGTCCCTTTATAATTTAACTTAATGGCTGTAAACAGTTCGTCCCTCACTAGCCTGAAAACAGAAGTCTAAGATCAGATTTGCTTTGCCCCTGCTGTAGTTTTCATAATACGAGGTACCAATAAGCGGCCTGCACCATTTGATTGAAGCAGGCATGGCGGATCATTAAAAAATGCCTTGATGTCCATGAAAATGTTCTTGGACATGGCTGATGCAGGCAGGTCATCTGTGATGGTGTGTGACTGCAGTCACAAAATATTTTAGAACTAAAATTCCCACTAACAGAGTCTCCAGAAATGAAAGTAGACTTTAGATTAACTTAAACACATTTCTCATTATAATGAACTATATATATACCAGGAACTAATTTAAGGTCATACTTTCTAATATCACCTAAATGAGACGAAGTTCCCTGTTGAGTCTGGCTCCTCTAAAGGTTTCTTCCTATTGTCACTTTTTTCTTGCTACCATCACCCCGGTTTGATCATCAGGGACAAGCTTTGGATTATAATTTAGACTTTTTTCCTTAAATATTTCTAATTGCTTTTCTGACAATGATCATTGTTAAAATCACTATAAAAATGAAAAATAATTTAATCGAATTTGCTAGACTTGATATGATTACATGCTGCACAGTCTTTTAAGTAAAAGCTCTGATATTATCTGGGATGTCAGATGTGACAGCCTGTCTTAACAACCATTTCCTGTCTTTGTGTTGTTGTTGTTATTATTATTATTTTTTAGATTTTTGATATTTCATGGGATCCTTTCCTGCCACACAGGCTGGTGAGCTGCGGAGTGAAGCACATTAAAGTGAGTGAACCGCTCTGCGCTGTTTTTTCCCCTGACACACACACACTAAAAAGGCTTTGAAAAGCTACATAGAAATATCACAAGATATTCCGCATGCTTTGCCATAAACCATCATCGGTATAATTCCTATCTTTGACTCAGGAATGCTGTTTGCTCTGTCTCTCCAAAAGAAAGAATTACTGCTGAGAAAAGCTGACAGATAAAGTCGGATTGAACTAATAGTATTGTCACTCCTGTCCACTTTAGATAAGGATTTATAAAAGCGCCAGATCGCCGGTTTCGACAGGACATTTTTCAGAGCTGATAACTTCAAGCTGTGTGAAGTCTGACTTTCACGCTGGTTGAATTTTAATGAAATTTCTGTTCAATGTTTGTTCTTGTGCTTCCTTGTTTTTTTTCCTCTCTCTTTCTTTCCTAGTTCTGGACATTATGTGGCAATGCGCTGACACCCAAAAGGGGGATCTTTGGGAAGACGGGAGACCTGCAGACTATCCTGTGTTTGGCAACAGCGAAGGACGAAGTGACGTACTCAGGAGCGTTGAACGGAGACATCTATGTGTGGAAAGGGTTAAACCTGGTGCGGACCGTGCAGGCAGCTCATGGGGTGCGTGGGTTTCAAGTTTTTATTTTCTAAACTGGTTTAAAGGTATTTTAAAAGAGAAAAAAAAATCCATATTAGTTTTTTTGTTTGTTTTTTTCCCTTCACTTTTACATGTTTACACAACTTAAAACTGATTGGTCAGAATGTTCAAACTATTGCTTTTACTGTATTTTAACAGTTACTGTAATGAACATTTATGGAAGGAGTCTCCAGTTTCAAGATTATGGATATGATACATTTCAACCAATTTCAATTTGTTTTCTGGTTTTTCAAAGTTGTCCATGGTTCTTATTAATTGAGAAAGAGAGAGAGAGAGAGAGAGAGAGATACTGATTATTTACTATTGCTATAACATAAGTGGAACAGGAAGTAACTTGTATTACATCCATTCCACAACATTAAACCTGGCTGTAAATGGATAAATTAGATTAAATCTTCTTCTTTAATAAAAATGAAGAATATAATTGTTGACAAACTGTTGTGGTGTAAGGGAAAAAAACACTTTAGGCGGTGTTGTTATTAATTCCTTACTTTATGAAATAGGGGGGATTCAAAAGCATTGTCTTTAATAAAATATCAGATAACAGGATGATAAAAAAGCAAACACACGTTCCTTCAGTATTTTAAAATTCACTTTGAATTCATTCTTATTATTTGTGCATGCAGAAATGGACATGGAAATGTTCACAGTGCGGTGTAGAATTGGACAGATGGCTGCTCGCATGTTGTGTACGGTGTTAATTTGGTTAAATAAAAAGCATATCTTTAACAGATATACAACTCTAAAGCACTGGTTATAACTAAACTACACTGCGGTGGTGTTTTACTGCATGGATCCGACCATACCGCTTCATATACAGTAGAGTGCTTAAAGCAAGCAGTGTGTGCCAGACATCTCCAATAAATTCTAAAGCTTTTCAGTGTATTACTGATGCAGCAACACAGAAATCCCTGAACGCTTCCTCTTCTCTTCCCCAGTGCTTTTAATCTCGTTAATCCTTCAAAGCTCAAATCGAACCGCTAAAACCAAAGCAGCTGAGAGACTCAACATTAGCGCGGATGCCAGCATTAAACCAAGGCCTCAATGTTAAGCAGAATCTTGTATGTAAATTGTGTGTAGGTTTATGGTTATGGTCGCATCTCAGCCTGTGATAATCGAGTCTCTGTCGATGTACAGTACAGTACACCCAGATGTCCACTGTTATGAGTAATTGCTTGGAACAAATACAACGTGTGTCTTATTCATTGATTTGCTCTTGCAAGATGGATTTTTGCCCCTGCCATATCTGCACAGAATATAAATGATTGAGACTTGTTGTTTTTTTAATATTGTTTTTCCGTAGGCTGGGATCTTCAGCATGCACTCATGTGAGGAAGGTTTTGCCACCGGGGGACGTGATGGCTGCGTGAGACTCTGGGACGTTGACTTTAAACCCATCACCAAGATTGATCTCAGGGAGGCGGAGCAGGGATATAAGGGTAAATCTGGCATTAGCTTCAAGTCACGTTTTGTATTAGTCTTGCAATTGTCTGTAGAGGTGCTCATCTCACAGTGTTGTGTGTTTGCATTTTATGTCATCTTGTGCACTTTAATGATGTAATGTTATGTGTTCCGTCATGACGCTATTTCCTTCCAATGTATACCAGTTATGTAACACAACAAAAACCCATTTTAATTGGGCGCCCATTTTAAGTTGTTGCAAAATCATGGATGTTCTTGGTCATCCGCATGCACTATTTAGCAGGTATTGATACAGGTTGTTCCCGACTTACGTACGAGTACCGTTCCGGAAGCACGGATTTGTTCGTAACTCTGAGAAAGTGAGTCTTATATGCCTTTGACACAAATATACAATGTAAAGCATACCCCCCAAAAAATATCACTCTACCATGAAGACGGTTCTGGTCTCGACTGATGTTGACAGCTGTTTCTCTGAGGACTTGACTTGGCTGCAGTTGCTCGATAGTTTCTTACGAGTCTACCTGAGCCTCCAATAACTACCAGGACTCCATATTAACATCATTTAACTTCAACTGTTATACTGATCTGCCTGCCACCTAACACACAGTATGACTGCAGATCAATTCCTGCTCTCTGTTTCACCCAGATGAGGATGGGTTCCCTGTTAAGTCTGGTTCCTCTTAAGGTTTCTCTTCTATTGCCATCTCAGGGAGGTTTTCCTTGTCACTGTCACCCTCGGCTTGCTCATCAGGGACAATCTGACCATTTTGATTCATACACATTCACATTCCATACAAACTTAAATAATTCTTTTGACTGTGTAAAGCTGCTTTGCGAAAATGACAATTGTTAAAAGCGATATACAAATAAAATTGAATTGAATTGAAATAAAGCATATCAATTCACCTGACTAAATTGCTGTCACCTTTCAACACATTGCCATCATGTGGTTAAAAACTGTAAAGGAAATAAATCTCACACATGTCAAATGTTACAGTGTTGTCTCTGCACCTTTAAATTGCAAAGAGAATCCTGGACGCCATTTTGTCTCAGAGCTGTTTTCCATCGTATTGGACTGTGAACTCTGTTTTGTTGAGGATTTTTCAAAATTAGATTTATTCACCCTCAGGACAGCTTTACAGGACAGACATTTACTGATTAATTGAAACTGGTGAAGCCGACTTATTTCTCCCGCACCCCGGGACTTTAGACATTTTATACATTCACTTACACACTGAAAATATTGTATATAATTGTAAACATTGGTATCTGGTACACTGCAGTGTCTATTTGTTGTACAATACACGTGAGCTACTTTCATGATTGAACCGGAAGTAGAGCCGCAGTCCATTCATACAGTATCTGCAGAAAATTCGTAACTCAAATGTTCGTAAGTCGAGGACTACCTGTATTTAGAACATTATTGCACATAGTGGTCAAAAATGAGAACTGTGAGAAGTGTTTAAGGTCCAGTGGGGCATGAATCATGCTGCCTCATGCTTAGAAAAAGAGCAAAGCCAGGGGCAACTTTTCAGGTTGCCAGGTTGCAAGACAAATGATCATCATGTGCATCATATGTCTAAATGTGTCCCCATTTTCCAACATCTGTTTTTTTTTCATGCATGTTTCAGGTCTTTTGTATGGTTTGTGTAGTGCAGATGGAATATTTTGCTGAATATTAATAACCCTTGTTAAGATTAACCTCCTTGTGATGATTAGAAACAGACCCTCTGTACTGAACACAATTAAACAAAAGTACTTCTAAAGCCTCGCTCAATTCACAAGATAGTGGCGTAAGTCTATTTTGTACTCATGAAAAAGTATGTTATCCATGTCTTTCACCAAAAACGCATCTCCCAGCTTGTTTGATCATTTACAGAATAAGCTCTTGAAATGAGATCGAAATCGATATTTCAAATGATGATTTTATATCCCGGACATGACTCACTGTCATCCTTCTGGGCCCCAGGTACCATCAGCATTATATTACAAGAAGACCAGGATGATTCACTCATTGGAGATGATGAGTATTAAATCTGAGCATTTTTGGACATGCTATAAATATTCGTCCTGGTGCTTGTTCAGGTTGATTTGGGGCTTTTTTTCCCTGACAGTCTTTTTTTTGTTGTCTCCAGGTCCGTGCTCTGAATAATGATCATGTACACTTCTACATTTCGCTTCGCTATCTGACACTTGTTCTGTCATGAAAGTCATGTCGCCTACTGCCTCTGACAAGTGGGGGTGTTCTTTTACAGCAGCTCATCCGATCTGCACATTTGATTTTGGCACAGGTTCTATGCTGGATGCCCTTCCAGAAGCAACCTTTTTTTAACCTGGACTTGAAACTCGCACTAATGGTGCCGCGCATCCCTAGTGAGGGCATTGACTGGGACGTGACCTTGTGCTTCATGAGCTACCAATAACTCCGAAAGCAAGCGTAAACACCACCCTCTGCTGAAGCGCTTTTGACTCCCTCCCCCTTACTATTTGAATGTGATATATTGAAAATATAGAATTTATAGGAATCTCACACTTCAGACTGGAGAGGACAGAAAACCCTATGCTGTTTTTAAAATGTCTAATGAAAATATAACAATATATCAAAACATGTCTTGTGTGTGTGGGTCTGTGTGTCTGCATATCTCTCTGTATTTACAGATAAAGGATGCAAATGCTTTAATACTATGCTGTAAAGGATGCAAAAAGGTAGAAGAATGTGGGATAAGTATTAATGAAAAAGTTGACATGATTTTTAAAGAAAATTGGGCTGTGGGAGGTAACCGGAGTACCCGGAGGAAACCCACGAGAGAACATACCACTGGCCATGCACACAGACCCAAGGCGGGAATCGAACCCTCAACCATGGAGGTGCTAACCACTGTGCCACCGTGCCATTGTATCTTGTGTGGCTTGTGTGGCTTATCTTTAGATCTCTGGAAAATATTCAAAACAAATGCAGGACACAAATAAAGTGGCAAATTTGCGCTGGCTTCAATTTCTAAAGCAGAAAACACAATCACTATGTTTAACAAAAATAAACAGTATTATATCAGCAGTAAAGATGAAACTGCTTATGGAGATAAGCTACAATGTAGTGAGTGAGGAGTCCTTTTTATTTATTTATGTATTTGTCATTTATAGTAATTTCTCTTTTGTTGCAAAATTTTGTAATCTGCCATTTTACTTATTAATTTTCTGACAAAATCAGCAATGAATCTTTACCAGGAAATGAAAGTTATGAAAAAGTGAATTTCATAACAGAAATGCTTATGAGATATGATGTATTTATATTAAGCTATTTACGCCTAGGCAACTTTATTTCAACAGCAAAAAATGGACAAACATCGAAAATGCTGTTTTTATTTTTTCTGCGTGTGTGTGTGTGTGGGTGTGTGTGGCACTTTACAGTAAGTGTAAATTGGACAGATGGTTGCTCACACGTCACTTTTCCCATCATTTCTTGTTCACCCTGCATCTAAAAATGCACATTGATAATTTTTTTTTTTTATCCGGAGACAGGATACACTGACATACTGTATAATGAGTGTGCTACTCAGAGTAACAACTGAGTGCTAAATTTACTGCTTTTGGAAATTATGCAACTGAAAGCCATATGGCCGAGACAGCACCCTAGACACTTCCTCTTCACATTTAATCTCATTAATACATTAAAAGTTACTGTAAAAAGCTTCACAGCTCCACCAAACATACCTGCTCTTTACTTATAGAATTTATAAGGAAGCTAAAGTTTGAATGCATGTAGCTAGCACGCTATTGTTATCTAGGGTCAAAGCCAATGCTGAGTGACTCCTGTGATTATTGAGTCGTTGTTTGTCTACAGATACAGATATGTGTACCTCATAAATTAGTTACAGATAGAGCATGCATGTCATGCATACTTGGATTAGCTTTTGCATGCTTTGATTTTTGTGCTTACACACATTACAAACCGTAATTTGCATCACGCTTCGCTCCCCTCTGGTGTTTCTTTAGTGCACACTAGTCTTTTGCCTCATGTCCTTCAGGTCTGTCTATACGGAGCGTATGCTGGAAGGCTGATCGGATCCTAGCCGGGACGCAGGACAGTGAGATTTTCGAGGTGATGGTGCGAGACAGGGATAAACCTCTTCTGGTCATGCAGGGTCACTCTGAGGGCGAGCTCTGGGCTCTGGATCTTCATCCCAAGCAGGCGATAGCGGTGACAGGAAGCGACGATCGATCCGTCCGGTCTGTGTTGTCAATTCTTTTGATCAATATGTTGCATTGAAACCGATAGGTGACGTGTTACAGAAGTCCTGGTGAATGTAGCCCTTTCTGACCTGAGCTTGATCCTGAGATAGGCTTTGGAGCCTGGCTGATCACACCCTCGTCGCTTGCTGTAACATGGAGGAAGCTGTTCGCAGTGTGTGCTTCAACAACGATGGCTCTCAGCTTGCTCTGGGCATGAAGGACGGCTCGTTTACTGTGCTGAGAGTCAGGTATTACGTACTGTATGAAGTGAGGGATTCGATTCAATTTGTTGAAAATATTTAACAGTAATTAATCAATACCTTAAACCGTTACACCTGGGGTTAATTCACGTGTCAAAAATATGACCTTTATAGGCCTTCTAATATGGCCTTCTATGACCATTGTTAAAAGCGCTATATAAATAAAATTGAATTGAATTGAATTATAGGAGAGTGGCATTGTTGAAAAAAAGTAATAAAAAGAAATCTTTGAAGAAAAGATTAAAGTCTTCAAAAGCCTTGAGACTGGGGTGGAGGTTCCAGCAGGGCAACGATGCTAAACATACAGCCAGAGCTCCAATGGAATGGTTTAGATCAAAGCATATTCATTTGTTCATTTTTAACTTTACCCAAACTATAGAAACACAGTCTATGTTCACGTTACCAGCCTGAAGTGACTCAAATCAGATTTATTTGGACACTGATTTTTAGGGCCACCCAATTGCACAATTCAGATGTGATCTGAGTCACTTTCGTATGTGGTCTTAGATCAGATATGTATCCGATATTACAGTATGTGGCCATGAGACTTGAATGAGAATGGTCAGATCGGAATTCTGTGACTTTTTGCCTTACCGTAATGATGTCATCAGTCAGCACTGCCAATAAAGTTGACCAATCTGACTTGTAATGTGAACGTAGCCTAATATTACTTCTGTCCTACTTACTCAGACTTTTTGTTCCTAAGCAACACAATATCAAGTTAGAATTTTACAGTAGATGTACTGTTTACTGTAGGGGTTACAAGGGGTACACAGAAAATCCCAAACAATATCTCTGCATTTGAATTTAATAAAATCTCAAGAAATATAAGTAGAAAAAATATAACCAAAGTTAATATGATCTAACCGAGCTTTTGCGTAATTTAATATATAAATGTTATGCATTTATAAGTATTTATTAATTATAATTGATAAGTATTTATTTATTTATTTATTTATAAGTATTTATTTATTTATAAGTATTTTAAATGTATAAGTATGTATTTATAATTTATCATTTACAAGTATTTATTTATAAGTATTTATAATAAGTAATAATTATGCATATTTATTCATACACACTTACAGCATATAATCAGACATGTACTTCTTGTTCTTCTCAGGGACATGACAGAAGTGGTCCACATCAAGGACAGGAAGGAGGTGATTCATGAGCTGAAGTTCTCTCCGGATGGCTCCTACCTGGCTGTGGGGTCTAACGACGGCCTGGTCGACATCTACGCCGTGGCGCAGCGTTATAAAAAAGTGGGCGAGTGCAACAAATCCTCTTGCTTCATCACACATCTGGACTGGTCTGTAGACAGCCGCTTCCTGCAGACCAATGATGGAGCAGGGGAGAGATTGTTCTACAGGATGCCAGGTACCTGAGTGATGGATAGAGTACGGGCGCATAACTACATCTGCTTATAATTAATGTAATATAGTGACAGAATAGAAGGAACAAGGGTGAGTGAGATGGTAACAAATATAATTACACAATATGTACCTGTGAAGGCATTTGTACCTTTTATGACATGTATTACAACAGTGTGCAATAGTGTCGTGTTTTTAGAAAGAAAAAAAAAGGAAAATCTACGAAATATGCTTTTATATAAAGTCTACAAAAAATATAACATTTTAAACTACTGTGGCCAATTTCATACATTTCATTGGTTCCTCGTTAGTTATTATTGATAACAAGATGCACAAACTGTTTAATGAAGCCCAAATAGTTTAAACCCCACCACCTAAATTGCACCTGTTCTTGTGGTGTACAAGTTAATAAATACTGTATGTGAGCAATGGAGAAATATTATGCAAAACAAAACCTTACTGGTTAATAAAACTCGTTAAATTGGTGAAATTTTTAATGACGATTAATCAGGTAATGAGTCAATCATGAATCATCGTTCTACTCGCTGAATGTTCATAGGTACTGTAGGACTGCGCAAAAATATTTGCACTATTAAAATGCTTTACTTCGGCTAAGAGTCTCGTCAACGTACTGTGCTTGAAGTCTTCTTTAAATGTCTATTGGTTTTAGGCCTTTATTTTTTAAAAATTTTATCACACGTCCCGGTTCGTCTTGAACACTCCTCGTAAGATGGGCTCCTAATGTTTGATTAATAAAAATAAGCAAAGAATGAAAAAACCAAGCAGGGTTACATGAAGACATCATTGAAAACTGTACTGTCTGTTGAGTTAAATCTTCAGTCTTGGTGCTCTTTTGCATGCATAGCTGGGAAATTCCTTCCTAAAGAAGAGGCTAAAGGAATACACTGGATGACCTGGACCAGTGTCTTAGGGCCAGAGGTCAATGGGATTTGGCCAAAGTACTCCAACGTTAATGATATCAACTCTGTGGATGCCAATTACAGCAACGCTGTGCTAGTGACCGGCGATGACTTCGGCCTTGTCAAGCTCCTCCGATTCCCATGTCTTAAAAAAGGTGTCTATTTAGTAATAAAATGGATTTTAATTCTAAAATTAATCTAATTATCAAACTATTACTGTTGTTCCAAACTCCATTAACGTGCTTTTTGTCAATTAACAGCTGCCAAATTTAAGAAGTACATCGGTCATTCCGCCCATGTCACCAACGTGCGCTGGTCACATGACCTGCAATGGGTGGTGAGCACGGGTGGAGCCGATCACTCCGTGTTCCAGTGGAGGTTTCTGCCCGAGGGTGTGATGAACGGCGTGCTGGAGCCGCTTCTACAAGGTGTCATCATGACGCTTCACACATATCTTATAGGATTTGATAGAGAGAATACTCATGATAACTAGTGGGAAATACTGTAGACATCCAGTTACTGGCCACTTTAATAGGAACACTCAGTCAAGGTCAATAGCTTGAGCTAATAAGTTCTTGAATGCATCTCGTCTCTCCACAGAGGGCTACGCCGACTCCAACAGCGACGAGTCAGACTCAGACCTCTCTGATGTTCCTGAGCTGGACTCGGACATCGAACAGGAAGCTCAGATGAACTATGAACGCCAGGTAAGACTCAGAGCTCCACTCTACTGCCTCCTGCTTCACCGTACATCCAAACACAACATGTTACTCAGCCTAATGTGCAGAGCCCCAACGGTGCCAGTGGCTGTTTCATGCCTCAGTGGCTAAAGCCTTTAGGGCTCATTATTTTCACAGCTGACTGCTGATCAGCTCCTTGCTCACACTTACCCTTTACCCTTTCACTGTGTTTGCTTCTGTCTCTGTCTGTGGATGTGAACATAAATTTAATGATTATTCCTGCCGTCTCAGGTGTACAAGGAGGATCTGCCTCAGCTTAAGAAGAAACTCTTGGGCTCTCTGAAAAGGCAGAAAGCTCCAGATGAAGGGCTACGTCTGCAGTTCGTCCATGGGTAAACATTATGCCTTTTTTTTTTTGTTGTTTGTTTTTTTTGGAAGGGCGAAAACACATCCAAAAAAAAAAAAAAAACCTTAGATCCACACTTGTTTACTGAATTCTTCTCCTGCATATTAGAAAATATGAGAAATTCAAGATTCACGAGATTTTTTTTTTGCTGTCTGTACCCATACCAACAGTATGAGTGTATTGGAAAACATTTGTGCAGAAGCTCTCTGTTAGTGTGTTTTAGTGTTAAAAAAAAAAAAGATAACAAAAATAGAAATAGAAATCCATCTACAAATGGTAGATGCATTTAAGACACTTATTATAATGAAAACACTATGATATTATCTAGTACTGTGGTGCAGTATGGTATATTTTAAACACGATCCCCAGATATCGAACTATTTCACTTATTCAAATTTATAAATCGCACTTTATCTTGAAGGTTTAATTGCATATTTGATATATTGCATATTTAACAGTTTTTATATTGCGCTTTGTTCTTTGGTAATAAATAGGTGAAGGATAGTAACTCAATCTAATACTAAATACATGATCTGGGTGGTGTGTGTGTCCCTGAGGATACTTTTTACCTGCAGTGTCTATGAATGGGGAGGTCTGATCCAATAAACAGGTGTATTCTATCAGATATCAAGTCAAGTACAAACTAGAGCTAAAGCCACTCTCACAAAAACGTTTGATGGTTAAGCAGTTGTCATCATGGAAACCATGAAGCAAAGGTGGAATGTGTAACAGTCTGTTGATTATATTGGTGCATCCATGACATGGAAAGCTTGAATAAATCTGAGGAGTATCAAGAATTATTGCTTAATGTTAATGTTAATCTCTCCAGCTCTGAATTCAACAATTCCGTCTCTAATTCTAATCATATGAGTTATTTTACTTATTTGTATATTCAATGGTGGTTACTGTAAAAATACCCTGTTGTTAATTATTTCCTTATAACATCATACCTGAATGTGTTTTATCACTTTCTTATGATTGTCTCAAAAACTTCATTCTCTCTCTCTCTCTCTCTCTCATGTACAGGTATAGAGGTTGCGACTGCAGGAACAATCTGTTCTACACGCAGGCCGGGGAGGTGGTGTATCACATAGCCGCCGTAGCCGTGGTCTATAACAGACAGCAGCACAGTCAGCGCTTTTACCTCGGTCATGACGATGACATCCTCAGCCTCACCGCACATCCGCTGAAGGATTACGTAGCCACAGGGCAGGTGCGTCTCAGTCAACTACGACGCTCACTCATCTCTGACTGCTCTCCTTAACTCACTCTATGTCGTGTATTCACGCCCAGGTGGGCAGAGACCCAGCCATCCACGTTTGGGACGTTCAGACGCTGAAATGTTTGTCTTTGCTGAGAGGGCAGCACCAGAAAGGAGTGTGTGCTCTGGAGTTCACGGGTGAGGCAACGCTTTCATTAATACACACTACATAAAATATTTACTGTGAATAGACGTTATGTAGATTTATTTTGGTTATGGTGAGACATATTTATTTATTTTAGCGGATGGAAAGAGCCTGGTGTCTGTGGGCATCGATGAAGGTCATTGCATAGTGATATGGGACTGGAAGAAGGGCGAGAAACTGGCCAAGGCAAAGTAGGAACCCCTGAGCACTACGAAAATACAAAATAAGCTGAGTTTAAAATGATTAAAAATAAAACACTGTTGGTTTTCTTGTGTAGGGGACACAAAGACAAGATCTTTGTGGTGAAGGGGAATCCATTCCGTATGGACAAGCTGGTCACAGTGGGCGTGAAGCATATAAAGTTCTGGCAGCACACAGGTACAGGACTGATTACAAGCCAAAACCAAGGTGGAGGCCAAGGGGTGTAAAGGCGAGAGTGTGTGTGTGAAGGGGCACGGTGTCAAATTATGCGCGTGCACACACATGTCAACGACAGAGAGGGAGAAAATGGATCTTTAGCCTCTCTAATGAGACTTTCTTTTGCGTTACACGCCCGCACACACCTGTGTTATAATAAACAGACACAAAATACAATATGTTTTACACGCACACACGTGGTCACAGTGTTATAGTAAACAGTACACGCATGCACGTATGTTGATTATACCAGTAAGACCCAGCAGGGGAGACGGTTACCCCCAAGAGAGAGAAAAACCGTTGTGATAACGTGACGCTTGGCGTCAAAACAAGAAGCGCATGTGTGATACATGATACTCGGTACTCGTAAACCAAGACAACGCTCGTTTTCCAAGTCAAAATTAATTAAAAATCTTTGCTCGTCTTGCGGAACACTCGTAAACCGCGTTACTCGTAATCCGAGGTTTCACTGTAACACATACTGTATGGAATTATGTAACTAAGTAACAACAACAACAATAACAGTCAGTTGTTATTTCAAGACAAAGGTCAGCTGTCCTGGAACAGTTCTTGCAAGAACAGTATTGTGTCAAGTGCGTTTTGCAAAACCCGTCAAGCACCATGATGAAACTGTCTCTCATGAAGACCTTCCCAGGAAAGCAAGACCAAAACTTACCTCTGCTGCAGAGGAGAAGTTCATTTAGAGATACCAGCCTCAGAAATCATACTTGACAACAATCTATGCATTTCTTAAAACATTTCACAACCTTGGACTTGCTCTGATTTTAAAAAGTGTCTGCTAGTGATTGAGAAAAACACTGTTATTGTTAGTGGTATCTTTATTTCTCTTGTGAAGTCACTTCATATATGAAATTGCTATGAAATTAATTTATCATCATTGAGAATAATGAATGTAGCATTTTGTTGCACTTTGCAGGAGCATTAATATGGATTGGACTCTTATAAATAATGCAGGCTTATAAATGACAACTTCCTTCACCCAGGTGGTGGACTGACATTTAGGAGAGGAATTTTTGCCAACCTGGGCAAGCAGGAGACCATGATGTCAGCGTGCTACGGGCGCTCTGAGGACCTGGTCTTTTCAGGAGCCACCACGGGCGACGTTTACATCTGGAAAGACACTACACTGATAAAAACTCTGAAAGCCCATGATGGCCCTGTGTTCGCCATGTGCTCATTGGACAAGGTACGGATTCAGGTTTTCACACATCATTAGCATCCAGAAAGAAGTAAATGTTCTAGGGGATAAAATTGTTAATGATTCTGACTGACTCTCTTTGAAGGGCTTTGTAACAGGAGGGAAGGATGGGATTGTGGAGCTTTGGGATGATATGTTTGAGAGGTGTTTGAAGACCTACGCCATCAAGAGGGCCGCACTATCGCCGTCATCTAAAGGTCCTGTTTATACTGTATCTGCTGTTACGCTACATGGGGTTGCATGCATTTCTGATGATACAAATTCTCATGGTAAAATGACCTGAATATTATCCAAGTTATTTATGGTCAGTTTATGGTATAGTCTTGATCTGGTTATCACTTATGAACAACTCAATCTCGATGAGTACGTCAGCCAAACAAAATTCGTAGTTGGTCCACACTTTTTACCAAAAAGTCACACTTTCTCCACTTAAGTCGCATTTTAATAACTGACTCTTATGGGTTGGCATAAAATGGTCTGCCTTCATGGACCTTAACTCCCTTTACTTCTCAATATTACCCCCTGCTACATTAATGCACTTATCCCAGCGTTTCACTAGTGCTTAGATAGAATAGAAAGTTTGCTCAGTACATCAGAGCCATGATCGGACAACTACATGCATCATGTCTGAAACACCGGCCTCCCAGGAACTCCTTTAATGGCTACATTTGGAAATGGCTTGGAGCTTGAACGTAGCAATAACTCCCAGCAAGTTCCTGTAATATGCAAGTGGTGTTGGTGAATGATTGTGTGTATAGTTCTCACAGACAGATGCATCACAAGTTGATGACAAGTTATACTCAATAAATAAAATTGCAAAGGATCAGGTGTTACACTCACCGAATGTTCACCGGAACTATGCACAAGAACTGTGCAACTCCATGCACAAGAAATTTTATCATAATTCCTGGTTTGACTTGAAAATCCCTCGGACCTCGTCTGCATATTGACCAGGATGATGTACATTATGTTCTGTCAGACCTGTAGTGGAAAAGTCTGTGGGTATTTCTCCTCCTCTGGACACTTCATATGTTTTAATCAGAATAAACAAAAAAGGAAAAGAATAAAGATAAAATGTAGGATTCAAAATATTTAATTTCTGTTACCATTCCTTATTGAATGCATGTTTTTTTTTAACATGCCAGAAATGACCTTTAAAGAAGAGCAAAGCAAAGAGCGCCTTTCTTTTTTAGTCACTTCAGTATTTTAAAGGAATGATCTCCTTTTTTCTGTGTTCTGGGCAACATTTCGTACAATTAAAAATTTTATCCTCATAAAGGTGTCTGGAGACTGACTGGAAAGGAGCTATGTGTAATGGGGTAATGATGTGTTGTTTGGGTGTGTGTGTGTGTGTGTGTGTGTGTGTGTGTGTGTGTGTGTGTGTGTGTGTGCAGGCCTGCTGCTAGAGGATAACCCCTCAATCCGAGCCATCACCCTGGGTCACGGTCACATTCTGGTGGGCACCAAAAACGGCGAAATCCTGGAGATCGACAAGAGCGGCCCGATGACTCTACTGGTTCAGGTGTGTGGGTGTGTAGAATGGACCAGATTTTTACATGCAGTTTAATTTAATTGTTTTCATAACCTTCTTTATATTCAGTGGACAAAAAGGTGAGTTTTAAAAATGTAACCAATATCATGGCTCAAACAAGAGACAAATAAGAATAGAGTCAGGTGATCTGTAATTAAATAAAAACAAAAAAACTTTAATAAACCAGGGTAAAAACCAGATAGAGCTAAAGAACTCAGTCTGTGACCATAAACTAGACTAGAGGACTTTAACTTGTTACTCGGCAGACTGTTTACAGTCTGTTAGGTGTGTCTGAGTTGTTCCCCATATTTTCTTATATATATACAGAGTCAGCCAAACAATGTATACACACTTCAGGAAAAGAAAAATAGCATGATACATATTTTATTAATATAAATTAATAATACTATCATATTATTATCATATTATTATCATATTTATTAATATAAAATGTATAAATAGACATAGCAATAAATTTAATATTAAAATATTAATTCATTAGTTTTTCTTTTCCTGAAGTGTGTATACATTTAATATACAGTATATTCATTTTTACTGCCACATTCTTATATAAGGATTAAATATCTAAAAAAAATATATTGTTCTTCTTTTCTTTTTTTTGGATTCAAGTATTTGACTGTGTGGGAACAAATCTTTACAGGTTCTGTTAATAATAATTAAAAATTACAAATTTAAATTAATTAAATTCACTTTAAACACTACTTCTTAAACGAAGTTGTTACAGTATACATAATTTATGAGTTCATACCAGCATCAGATATTCATGCTGGTATAAAATAAGCCCTAAATGGATTACTGAACTTATTTAAAATTAATTGTTTAAAGTGTGTGTGTGTGTGTGTGTGTGTGTGTGTGTGTGTATGTGTGTGTGTGTGGTCGCACATAGGGCCATATGGAGGGTGAGGTATGGGGTCTTGCCGCTCACCCCTTGCTGCCTATTTGTGCCACTGTGAGTGAAGACAAAACTCTGCGCATCTGGGAGCTTTCTGCTAACCATCGAATGGTGGCGGTCCGCAAACTTAAAAAAGGTTCTTCACTACTCACTTCTACCCTTTAATCATCTACTTTCGAATGTATTCCAATGTCTTGAAGCTTTCACACAGCGTGATGACTCACTTTCGTGTGCTCAGGTGGTAGATGCTGTGCCTTCTCCCCTGACGGGAAAGCCTTAGCAGTGGGTCTGAATGACGGCAGCTTCCTGGTAGTGAATGCAGACACTCTGGAGGACATGGTGACCTTTCACCACAGGAAGGAGATCATTTCTGACCTTAAGTTCTCACAAGGTAATATCTGCAGAGATAGCTAACTAAATTATACGAAGAAATATGAAGACAATCCTAATAAATATGCATTCATCTTTATAGATGCTGGGAAGTACCTAGCTGTGGCCTCTCATGATTCATTTGTGGACATCTACAATGTACTGACCAGTAAACGAGTGGGTATCTGTAAAGGAGCGACCAGCTACATCACCCACATCGACTGGGACACTCGTGGTAAAGCATCTTCCAGAGAACTGTAAAATATGAACTGGTGCAAATCGCTGACACTACAGACTCCTTTCATCACTGTAAAAAGTCATGTCTTAGCAAGTAACAATATCTTGAATATAGGCAAATTTTTTAATATAGATTACAACAAAACAAATATAGGGTTATTAAACAATTTTTAGACAATTGTCATTTTTAAGCATTACATTTCTTGTTCTACTGGCAGATAATTTTGCTATTTTTAAGCACGTTTTTTTTTAAAGAAGCAAAATTATCTGGCAATAGGACAAGATGGTTATATTTTAAAATGACTAAAATTGTCTATAAATAACTATAATAACCTTAATTAGTTTTTTTATATTAAGAAATTTTATATAAATTTTACTAGATTCAATATATTTTACCCCGTTATGATATCATTGATGAATGTTAAATGAGAAAGATTTCACCATATACTAAATGATTACACCATTTATTTTCTTTGATAAATATGGCATGTCTTTAAACTTCATTCATTATTAGGCTTAAATTAAACTCTTCCTGTGTTTGAGCTGTACGATTAGAAACAGTAATGTATTAGAATGGTTGCATTACCTGCATTTTTTCCTTACATTAGACACAGCTATCTGAGCTGCTGTTTTGGACAATTAATTAACTTATTAATCCAATTAAACAGCAATGTGGTTTAAAATTAAATAATCACCTTTTTTAATACCTGACTGCAGGTAAATTGCTGCAAGTAAACACTGGTGCCAAAGAGCAGTTATTTTTTGAAGCTCCTCGTGGACGAAGACAGAACATCTCCACTGCTGAGGTACAGAATACAGTATATACCAATGAGCCACCCGCGTAATATTGAGTAGATCCCTTCTTTTGGAAACAAAACAGCGATGTATTGTGTGTTCTGACTCAATCCTATTGGAATCAACAATATTTTTTTTTCATCAATTGAGTTACGGAAGGTTTTACATTTACCTTTAGGAGAGATGGAGAGACTACAGTAACTTAAGTGCTTTGAAGTTTTCATCACAAAATTTATCCTTACACTTGTTCACTAGATTACTAACTCAAAGTACCATCAGCCAAACTCAATGGTTCATCGATTTCCCTTCATTGGAGCACTTTTGGTAGGTCCTGATCACTGCAGGACCACAAGTGGTGCTGTTTAAGAGTTGCTTTGACCCAGTCCTCTAGCCATCAGAATTTGTCATAGTAGATACAGTTACAGAACTGCAGCTCTTGGGATGAAGGGATGTTCCCAGTCTACAGTAGCCAGGACAAACCAAAAGTAATCCAAGGAAAGGAAATTGTACAGTGACAGGATCATGGACGGCCAAGGGTCACTGATGCATGAGGGGAGAGAAGGCTTGTCTGTGTAGTGAACAGATGAAAAGATTAATGCTGGCAAAAAGGGAGACATACTCAATATTTCTCGGGTGGTCATAATGTTATGGCTGATCAGTCAATACATATACACCGCGTTCCAAATTATTATGCAAATTGGATGTAAGTGTCATAAACATTAAATGTTTAGTTTTTAAATTAAAC
>JAQMYL010000007.1:23883948-23898465 GCA_030014365.1 Clarias pachynema | reverse complement strand
AGTGGTAGTAGTAGCCTTAATGTGGGAGCCCCCTAGTGACGGGGAGGAATTGGACACAACTAAATTAGGGAGAAAATTGGGGGGAATAAATAAATAAATAAAAGAAACAAGAGGAGTCTTATAAAGACAAAGATGATAAATGTAACTGAATATCTAGTTATGATAAAAAGTAAAATATATTAATTAATATGGCTATATACCACCAGAGTGTAAAACACTGTTTCTGGAATTTTAATGATGTTTTAAGGCTATGCATTGTTTCATATTCAAAAGGGTTGTATATATATTTTCTCAGGACTACATGTTTGAAGTGATGTTTTAAATTAATTCGGTTTTCATACAGATAATTGAACCCATATAACACTCATACAGTAGATGAGCATTAGCGACTCTGAAGCCAAACTAACCTGAACATTTTCTTATCCCTTAACTTACTGAGTACTGAAGCATCGCGACTCCTTAACTGTTAAACACTTCAGGTTTTCTCAAAGTTTTGTGTATGGTGGTGTGGAGCAGGAGTCAGGGCAAAGTGGGAAAAAGATAGATATGGTTAGGAATGTTTAGCTCCCGAACTCCTGTACAGTGTAACTAACGTTAGCTAAGCTCACCTCAGTAATGTCAGGGTGCCTCAGTATAACGATAAGCGGAAACGCAGACACCGGCCTCACGTACTGTATATAACATTAACTCTCTAAAATACCTGTAGACTAATTAGAACATATTTTATGTAAAAATAATAATAATAAAATACTCAATAAATACTTACCAAAATAATGAAGAGTCCACAAAACGTCCATCTTCACCTCTTTAGTGCAGTCTGATAGCGTCAGTCCGACAGGGGGAGGGGGGCGGGGGTCTTATAAATCACGTGATTGCACCTCAATGAAGGAATAACTGGCTCAAGTTGATTTTTTACATTTATTCAGTCTGGGTCTCCAAAGTATTCAAGAACACAATGTTACCTGTTGTCTCTAGTAATGGGAAGTTTGAATCATTTTAGAGACTCGGTTCTTTGAATCTCGTTCATCAAAATGAACAAGTCTTTTTTTGAGTCATTTCTGGTCAGAAATAAAATAAAATGTTGCATTTTCAATAAAAAAGACACCAAATACATCTAAAAACACAAATTTTGGCTATAGTTCCAGTAATGAAAATATTACAATGCAGCTAAGGACATATTATAATAAACAGAATAAGCAGCTCACCTCTCATATCTTCTAATCTGAGTCGTTCGTTCTTTTGAATCTATTGCACCGCATAGCGTCTATAGGAGTCACGTGACAAAAGAGCGAACGATTCGGAGTAGAAGAGTCATTGAGAAAGAATGGCTCAATTCTGTTTCCTGTACATAACCTACGGAGGTTTTGCGATGATTTGCGCATGCGCACCCAGTAGAAAATGAACGAATCACTCTCCGAGACGACTCGTTCTTCTGAGTCACGGTAAAGATTTGTTAAAAAAAAAACGAATCGTTCATGAACGACCCATCACTAGTTGTCTCAACAAATACCACTGTAAGAAGTTGGGCCAACAATTCAGTATTAATTCATTCAACATTTATCTAGTTGGATTTTTTTTACAGTGTGCCTGTGAAGCGTTGTCGTCGTCACACTTTACATCTTTTCGCAACCGTTCATGGGAATTTGACTAACCCTTTGCGGAACCTTTATTGGGAAGCACAGATGTGCACTGGCTATTTCATTTTCTAAAAAAGAAAGAGAAAAAGGAAAAAAAAAAAAAATGGGGAGGGTCATATATGATATTTCTCCAACTCCTCCTAAACCAGTCATCAAAATTTGACCAAACTTGCACAGTACATTTTTTTGGAAGCATAGACGTCCATTAGTTGTTTAACTTTCTTCTAAATATTATTATTTTTTAAAACCGTCCAATACCCTCTAACAGCGATTCATTTGAACATTCGTCTTCTATACCGCTTATCCCGTACAGGGTCGCGGTGGTACACACTGGACAGGGTGCCAATCCATCGTAAGGCAACTGTAACGGTCAGAAACTTCATAATGTGGCTACACGATAATACCAAATAATGCCACAGGGTGGCACTTTCTTTTTTATTGTGGTAGACTACAGCTGAAAGTAGAGCGCAGAGGGGAAAAAAGTTTGGCTCTGATACCACTCTGCTTAGCTGAACTTATTCTCCTGAGTATTGAGCAGTGCAGGGTGTGATTGGTTTATTCCACAGTTCATGTACAACTAATGAATGTTAATGTTGATTGTTTTATGGAAAAAGTTTTTCCTCCCAATGTTTCGTCTAAAAAAATTCCTGGTGAATTAAACAAGCATTCAACAGTAGCGTAACAGTGTGCTAGCTGTCACAATCACGGTTACAGCTGACGTTTCGGGACATGTAGTAACACGAGCTGTTTACATTTTTTCTGCTGTTGCTGTCAAAAGTCCCATGACTGTAGACAAATGTGGCAGCCGTACATCGACATCGTTCAGATTTAACACAAGCAAAGTTATGCTTTGGATCCACCTTTATCTTTAAGGTTCATCTTTAACTTTCCATGATGCACCTGCTTTTTTTGTCATACTGTACATGTTTACTGTTCCATAAACTCAAACTAATGGGATTTCTTCATGGTTTAATGTACTGCATACATCAATTTGTTGGCAGCACCTGAACAAACAAACCCGGGCTCCCTGAGTGGTGCAACACAAAAGCGTTTGCTCTGTTGTTTCGCTCATGATCTCTGAGCAGGAGGAACGGCATTACTGTCTCTCTCAGAGGAAGCATTTTTACGAGAAAGCATTTTCCTCTAAGTGTATTAAACCACCCTGTGATGCTTCGTCATCTAGTATAAAAATATTAATAGATTTAAATGCACTCTTGTCCTCTCCAGGTCTCTACAGGAAACTATAAGCGTCAGGTGCATGAGGTCCCAAGTGGGAAGATAGTTACCGAGCAGGTCATTGCTGACAGAATCACCTGGGCCACCTGGACCAGGTAACACACTCCAAACACACTGTGTGTGTGTGGTATGTACAGTACTGCAGATTGTATTTATTGTTCCTGGGGAAGTATACAGCATTCAGGGAGTTACTTGGGTGTTAACTTTGCCTACAAAACTTTCTACCTTTAATTGTATCCAAGCACTAATGAAACACTGGGACTAGTGTAGACATTAGTGTAGCAGGGGATTATATAGAGAAATGAAGGGAGTTTCTACTCTCATGATGTCATTCTGCACAATCAAACAACCCAGTTTGACTTGAATGCCCTTGTCTAACAAAGCCTTTGAAAAAACAAGAACTTGGAATTATTTCCAAGATGCTGTAAATACTTTTGGAGACTTTTGGGACACCCTGTGTTTAATTTTTTTTTCCTATTTAAAAAACAATGATGGGTGCACAAACTTTCGAAATTCTCTCATGCTAGAGTATGCAAAAGGATTAGCGTGTTAGGTTTCGTTCTCCGTCTTTCTTGCGGTGTAAAAACAACACCCGCCCTTGTTTCCTTAAATTTGATCTCCGCTTGTGTTTGTCCCTCAGCGTCCTCGGTGACGAGGTGTTGGGTGTTTGGCCACGAAATGCTGACAAGGCTGATGTGAACTGTGCCTGTGTATCCCATGCTGGACTCAACGTGGTCACCGGAGATGACTTTGGCCTCATCAAGCTCTTCGACTTCCCCTGCTCTGAGAAATTTGTAAGTATTATTACAATTACGAACCTTTTATCCTGTTTAAATTAATGCGACCTGTAGTTTTTTTAAATTGAAAAACAAAATCATATTCCTCTAATTGTTCCTTCTTGGTATAAAAAAGTGCTACTCAGATTTCCTTGTATTATAAACATGCAGTGTTGGAATAAAGAAATGTTAGAGAAAACAAATTATGCAGATTTATAAGATTTCAAACATTTACATATGTTAAATTAAAACCTCTTAAATGGGACCGGCTTCATGCTGTGGTTTGGAAGTATGGTGTGTGGCAACGCACCGACGGTGAGGCTCGAACCCGGACCCTCGGATCAGAAAATCAACAACCTAGAGCCTGAGCTGCCTGAGCCACCACTCCCACATTTTATGTTAAATGTTTCCCTTGAAGTAGCTCACGCACACAGTTTTTTGGTTTTATCCAAACTTCCAACTAGAAGCTTTTTATAATAAAACTTGCTGTTCGAGACACATGGTGATGTTTCCTCAGTTGTCTTATTATCCGAGTTAAACGTTCCATTAGCACACACAGCCGGGTAACCAAGCTGCGATTATGGGAAGCCATTAGGATCAAACCTGTTCATACTGTAAAAAAAATAGTAATGCATTAAAACTTAGATTAATTGCGTGCATTAACGTGTTAAAATTGGCAGCCCTAAAAAAGTACAATGTAGCATTAAAATAATATGTATTTAAAGTTCATTAAAGATATGCCTCTTAAATGATGAAATATAAAAATCAATGACATTAAAAGCAGTCAGAATAAAAACAGGGAAAAATAAACACAATCTAATACTCATGTATAAATATAGTAATTTAATAAAAATGCAAATGCACTGTAACCAGATTAAATATTGTTTGTGTGCATCCTAATTTATTCAGCTTATCTAATTATATGAGCCAGAGATTTAATCGTGTTATTGAATCGTGTATATAAATAAGTCACATTTAAAATGGTAAATGAAATTACAAACTGTTTTTTCTCTGTTTGGTCCTCAGGCCAAACACAAACGCTACTTTGGCCACTCGGCTCACGTGACCAACATTCGCTTCTCCTACGATGACAAATACGTGATAAGCGTCGGAGGCAACGACTGCAGGTGAGCAGGAGATAACTGAAAAGATCTGATGCACAATCTGGCACTACAGAGTCTTGTGTACTAGTGCGAGTAAATTATATAATAAATGGGATTTTAGTGTACGATTAAACAAAATTAAACTGGATTAAGGGAAATGGGGTAAACGGATTGGGTAAGAGATTTGTTAATGAAGTTTGAAGAACCTGTTTATCCCCCAAAGCTACAGCAACAGAAAAAGTGAATAGAACACCGAGAAATCTCTAAATCGGCAACAATTAGAATCACCTCAAATTTTCTACCCCTCTGTATATTGTTGCATTTTTAAAAAAATTTGTCTTTTAACCTAATTGTGTATTAGGGGAGAAAGTAGTTTTAAATTCTTGTCGGTATTACTGTATGTAGCCAAAAGGTGAGGAGAATAAACCATGGAGTTGGTCTACAGTCCTGAGAAACTTCTGGAGTTTAATCATAAATAGCATTAAATTGCAAGCTAGTGCACTATGTAGGGTATATAGTCCCTTCTTCTGCATACCAAGTAGTGGCCTTAATCAGGAGTTAGAGAGGGATTTGGGATGCAGCCTGTTCAAAGTTAATTGTTGCATAATATGTAGTTTCTATAGAAACAGCTCAATTACAGGGACTCCATGTAATCTAATACTAATGATAGATGTACTTTTTAGGTATTTCTGTTTTGATAGATGTACAATTGCTGTTATGTAAGGAAGAAAAGCTGTATGGTGAAGTTATGGTGAAGAGGCCAGGTATTTAATGATTATGGAAAAGGTCTGCGGTGTCAGGGAACTTTTTATGCTTTTCAGGTTTTCTGTAGAAAGGCGAGTGATGAAGGTTTGACTGATGAGGAAAGACTGTTTATTGCTGCTATAACAATGAATGCTACTGTAAATGGATTAAAAAGTATGACTTCATTGAATGAATATTTAAGAACACGTCATCTTTGGTAAATTGCTGTGGTTCAGGACTTTTTGTTCTTGGTAAATCAGCTTCATAGTGGTTATAGTTCCTGTGCTTCATTTGGAATTGGTCACAATGCTCCACCTCTGAACAGACCTCCCTGTGAAGTGTTTCATTCCTTAATTAACCATTGCACCATAAAGTTTCAAAGGGGTACAGTATTACTGGGCAAGCGGCTGGAAAAATCCGTTCCCTTAATTAAAATGTTGTCCTGACTGTTTTGCTTTCTCAGTGTGTTTGTATGGCGATGCCTGTGATGGGATCTGATCCTGAGCAGAGGGGAAAACATCTCCAGAGCATCTCCTCCTCTGTACCTCTAGTAAATAAATGCTGCACACCTACTAATGCTGCATCTGATCTATGAAGAATATGAACCCAGACTGGAACCAGAAATAATGTTTCGTCTCGACTCTGTGTAAAAAAAAAAAAAAAAAAAAAAAGGATATAGATATATATACACACATATATACATCTATATATGAATAAAGTGCAATGTTTACGTGCTCATTATACCTTCATAAACATGGAGTTAAACATAATCATGCCAATATTTAAAGTAGATAAATGTATTATTTTTTTGGTTTTGACATCGAGTGCCTTAAACACACTGTTGCTGAGTTTCATCCACTTACATGATTTAATGATGCATATCTGGTGCTATATGGGACATGTTCGATTTTAGGGCTTTTAATGGTCTGTAAAATGTCATCACATTATGCAAACTGTTCATTTTTTTTTTTTTACTTTATATTTTGTACATTATTGTATCTAGTTACACGCTCTAGCTCTTCCTCTTATGTAATATTTATCCAAAAAACAAAACAAAAAAAAAAAAACAAAGAGAAAAATCCCTCGGGACTCAGGAGCCTGTAACGGCATAAGCACTGTAACGGAATATTTCTAGATGTTTGTGTTATTTTTGTTAAAAGATCGGATTTATTTTTACGTGTGTACATGTGTTAGCGTATGAAGTATGCAACTTGATTGGTCAGTCAAAAAAAAAAAAAAAGCAAAAAACCTCCAAATGTAGTAGGAAATTGGTGTTATGATGTCGTGTGTATTTCGATGCGCAGTTTGTAGCCAATGGTGTGATGGCAAATGATATCTGTAATGTGTCTGTTTTTGTATTATGTCAAGATAGAGCTAAATGTACCTGAAAGCTATTAAATGCATGATTTTGACATTGTGTCATGTTCTAATGCTATAGATGAGTGAATGGTATTAACAGAAACAGAAAAAATATATATAAATAGATATATTTATTATACAATTAAATGGAAAAGATTTACGAAACCCCACGATGCGTCATGTTTTATTGCATTAAAGGATCTGATTCTGTAAATGCAGCTCCACGTGCTACCTGTAGATGGAGGTGCATTAAAAACAAGCTGTGTTTGATTACTGGGATTTTGTCTCGTGCCAGTTTTATTTCTGTATTTCACACATCCTTAATGATTTTCCCCCTGGAGGTTTCCTTTTTATGAGCTGCACTAAATCCTGCTTTGTGTATTCTATTGAGTACAAGTGAAAATGAATACTTGCAATTTTACTTTTTACTTAAAATTTTACTTGCAAATTTAGATTTTTTCCCTCTTTATTTCATGTGTCATTGTGAATGTGATCGTGTGTTTAAAAAAAACGTGAATTATCATGTTTCACTCTGATGTAAACACACGTGAGCGTTTTGGCATCACATTACAAAACAATTATTTGAGGGAGAAAATTACATCTGAAAATGTGAAAAGAATTGGAATTAATCACTTATATTAAAAACAAACACATGAATCCAAATGCTGTGCTAAATATTCATGATGAGAAATGAGAAGGCAGGTAGAGTAAGGGTCTATCAAAGTGCCATCAGGCAACAAAAATGCCAGTTCTTACCGGGTTGGGTCGACAGCTTGATGCCTGATGGTGTTTGAGCAGTTGAGGGTGAAGGATCTTGCTCAAGGGCCCAACAGTTGCTGCTTAGTGCCATTGGGGCTCGAACCAGGGACCTCCTGATCAGCCGTCAAGTACCTTAACCACCAAGCTTCGCATGCCCCAACATTTAAGTGAAAAAATGGAGGGATAAATCACAGGAGATTAAACAAATCATTAGAAGAAAATTCACTATATAAAAAAACTCAATCAAACAATAAAAGACTCAATCAAAAATTCATCAAGTTTGGAAATAGCAAGGCCACGTTAAAGTTATATCTTGATTACTTTCTGTGAACAGGGTAATATGAATTTAAGCTGCAAAAGAGATCACATGGTATGTGGCCTGAAGCCAAAGCTTGTCAGCACTCAGAAAAACTGAAGCGGCAGGTGTTCGTTTACAGAAGCAACTACCGAACGTTGCGTGACATCTCGCTGACACTTTGGACATGTCAGTCATATCCTGTCCATGTGACCTCACTGAACAAAGACTGGGAATTAAGTCATGCCACATACACAACATTCCTGTACACACCTATGCTTGTGTTTGTTTTTCTCTTTCATGGTTTGTAGAGCAACATATTATTAATTACAAACACTTTCGATCACCAGCATTCTACATTTTTTAGTGGTGAATGATTTGCATGACAAAACTTTACAAATCAATATATATTTTTCTTGATATTTTATACATGATGTTCTTTCGAGGTCAATATACTGTACTGTATGTTGGCCTATTTTCATTTCAGTTAATGATTTGATGCATTACCCACAATGCCCTTTCGACTACCTGTTGATAATGGTATCCTTGGCTTCATCTAGAGAGTGATGCAGCAGTCTTGTACTCTGTCAAGCTTTCTCACCTCCTCATTTGCACACACTGCTCAAACAGATCTGCATCAGCTTTCATGCAAATACTGTACAATGGTCAACACCATCAGCATTCTGGGACTTTTCAGAAGGTCCCTTTACCAGCAGGGATAAAAAAAAAAAAGGCTTGATAGACTTGCTCAAGTCTGAGCATTAAGTAAGTGGAGTGGTCAGTAGACCCAGGCACAAGTGGGGATGATTGCCAGTGGTTAAACTTAAGACCATGCTTTACAGTATATCTGCCTTTGGCTGCAGAAGATGGCCTAGCAATGTTTCCGGTTGCCCCTCTGCTTTCTCCTGGTGATGGCAGGAGGTGACACTGCCAGAACTGGTGATGGCACAAGGTAACACTGCCGGAACAATGTACAGTATAGATAACTGGCTTGTGACAGAACACACATGTTGAATTAACTTGCTAATAATGGGGCAAGAAAAAAGTAAAGGAAATTGGTGTTATTTACCTAAGCATCCTAAAGAGACCCCATACTGTACCACAGGGTCAACATTCTAGTCTCTAGTCTAGGAGAAGAACCACATCCATAGAAAATATGCAAAAGTGTTGCCTAGGACAGAATGTGGGGGATACCTGCTACTGGCATGGCATCACTGAGTGCTGCATTCAAGATTCAACAGCAATGCCTTACTACAGTATGGTACTGCAGGAACTCTAACATTTGGCTCCTGCTTAGGATCGAAAAAGGGCATACCCGAACTCACACTTGAATGGTGGCAGACTCCTTCCAAGAGATGAGTGCCACAGAATAACGTCAGCATACTTAGCTCAGAGTAGGTGCTTAAATCAAGTGGAGGGGCTGGATGAACCCACACACTAGAGAGTCCTTTCTAGGTCTTAATTAACTTTGAATGGGAAACCCTGACGATGAACTCCAAGAGTTGGTCAAATGCCTTCCAGTATTAATTACCAAGGTTATTAACATGGTCCTGGAGAATCCCACGGAATCTAACCATGCTTGGTGGATGGTTTGAAACCTTTGAGAAAAGGTTGATCTTGATGAGAATCCAGAGATATGTGAACCTGTTCAGAAGGGAATAGGGAGCAGTTGGCTGTGTCTTAGAATCGGGACACAAACCTGACTGACCAATTATCAATAAGTTGGATAAATAATGCCTTTTCAACAAAAACACAAGCAAATAAACCCCAGGGTTCTGGTAATACCTGGATCTACTATCAGTTGAGATATGTCCTCCACTTCAAGGCCCTGGGGCCTTAAGAGTATAGTCTTGAGGGCTGAACAAAGAGTAGGAGGATCTCACTATTTGGGAAGGGCATTAGGTTTCTTGGATACAGGTAAGTAGGAATGAATTACATAAGCCTGTTAAACAGGGGCCACCTGACCTGTTAAGGATCTAGATGTTGGGATGTCTGTATAGTACAATTAAAAATCCAACATCAGCCAGGGGTCCCATTATATGTCTAATTAAGTGATCAATAAGAATGCTTTATTTGCATTTTCAGGTATAAAGGTGCAGTGGCTGCTGTATTGCCATGTCAACTAGGTTCTGCTTCACTTTTTAAGCAATTGTAGTCTTTGCTGTATTTGCTGCAAGACCCCCTCAAGATTGTCTATAATGCCCTTATAAAAATATATATTTTTGTAATATATTTTTTTTTTATTAAAAAAATATTTTTTTAATTAATCATTTTTACTTAATTTTTTTATTTTTATTTTTATTTTAAAATTTATTATTTTTTGTAATTAATAATTAATAATTTTTAATAATTAATATATTAATTATTTTTTAATATATAACTTTTTGTAATACATTATATTTAATATAATGCCCTTATAATGTCATTATAAAAAATGACACAAAGCCAAGACAGCTGTGCTCTTAGAGAGTTCATTGCTTCCACTTCTTGAACTTCTGAATTACTTAAATTTCTCACTAATATTCTGGCTAATTTTGCTAAAGATCATGAGTGATTAATGATTCTTTCCTTCATTTGCTTTCAGCAGCTAACCTGAGTGCTAAACCTGACGGATATCCCTTATGTTTGAGTTTTATGCCACCAGAATGGATCTAGAAATAGCAAGATCACAAGTGCTTCGTTATGCCTATAAGAAGCCCGCACTAAACCTGCACAGTCTTATAAAAATAAAAGCTAAACCAACTCCCTTCCATACTTAACCCAGTGCTTAAAGCTCTAGGCCCATCTGGCCAGACAGAGTGAAAACGCTGAGAGAGGCGTATCTGGAACGTGGTTTCCAAGGACGGGGGTGCTCAAGTGCTTCTCTCCCACCTGCCTCTACCTGCTTTGGATGCATGAAAAGTTCCTAGGATATTTATTCAGCAAACAGAAATCTCTGTCGTAATGTTTGTCAATGCGCAAGATGAACAGCTGCGTCAGAAAAATTGGAACAAGAAGGGAAAAAAAAGAGAAGTTTAAGTCTTGTGTGTGTGTGTGTGTTTGAGCGTTTCACATGTTTTCCTCTAAATATAGGGGAAATGGATGCATGTGCAGTTAATAACAGATATGAAGTAATGAGCAATACCCAATCATATGGCTGTAACAGAGAACATAAAATCAGACTCAGGTCTGATACATTATTCAAATAAAACAGAGCCAGAATGAGGGGGAACATGCGTTCTCCGTGACTTTGAACATGGTATTATTGTTAGTGTTGGTTTGGGTATTTCAGAACCTGCTGATCATTTGGATTTTTCATGCACAATGTCTCTTGAGTTCACACGGAATGACGCAAAAAAGAAAAAAAACATCCTATGGGTAGAAACACCTTCTCAATAATAAAGATCAAAAGAGAATGTCAAGACTGGTGCGAGCTGATAGGAAGGGTACAGTATGATGAGATCAAATAACCACTCTTTACACCCATGGTGCGCAGAAAAGGATCTCACCACCTTGAGAAGGCCACATCAGAATTCACTCTTGTCAGTTATTATAAGCACAGGATCACCAAAATTGGTTGAAGTTTGGAAAAACATTGCCTGGTCCTTTAAAAAAAAAAAAAAAAAAAAACTTTAAGTTTCACTGATATTACGCTACATCATCCTTTTTCATCTAGTACCTTTGGAATATATTCACTTTAGCCAGTTCTTGCTTGCTTTAATAAAAAGCCTCTTCTCTTCCTTTTCATTCCTCATGCTCCTCACACACTCCCCTCTCATGTCCAGCTCTCATCATGGCTTAGTGGGCCTTTGATTAAAACCTCTGCCCGGAGTGATGGGACATATGGTCTCAGATCTGCAGTGAGATTACTGCAGGCTCCAGTGTCATGAAATTGCTACCACATAATGCGTTCTCCTCACGTCCTCGCAGCACGCTGGCTTTCTACGGAGCTGAAAAAAGCCCCAAACACAGCCTGATAGTTCCTCAAATAAATATGCGGCTGTAGAGCACCTGTTCAAACTGTAATCGACAACCGCTAGCATTGAAGCTAACGCCTTTGTGAAGCTGCTGTAGGGTTTAATTATCTGGTTTCTGATGTGTTTTTCTTTTGCAATTCATGAATAGCAGACCTTGCAGTCATATAACCGTTTGGTGAAATAAGATTTTAATGCAAGTGAATATTCAGAGGCGGCTGTGATTCAACCTTATTCAAATAAAGTATTCTATTTAGAACTCCATCAGTTACTTAAAGTAATTACTGACAAATAAGCTACATCACGTCAGTACTAAGCTCTGTTATGTTTTGCTAAGTATCTGAAAAATATCAAAATTACTCATAATATATTTTTCACCAATTCCATTTATCATTCATCCATTTATTATCATGTGTAGGAGGCCTGGAGCCTGTCCCAGGGAACCTGTGGGGACAAAGTGGGGTACCAGAAAGGGCTCCAAACCTATATCAGGGCACAAACACACACACTCAATCATTAAAAGCAATCAGTGTACAAAGCATTCTTTGGATTGTGGGAGTTAACCAGAGAACACATACGCACATACGTCCCCGGAGGTGGGACTCGAACCCTCTACCCTGGAGGTACGAGCCAATAATATAACAAAAAGTTATAAAAAGAACTTATAAAAATATATTTAAAAAAAGGTTTTCATTTTAGATTTGTGCAGAATCATTTAAACATACGCATTTATACACAAAACACACAGGTTCCTCCAGCATATTAGCACAATTTCATATCTCAGAAACTCTGATCTGGAATGTTCTGTTCTTTGTTTGAAATAAGTGGCTGCTAAAGATAATGAACAAAATGAACAAGGGACAGGAAACTATTCACTGTACATAGAGAGAGAGAGAGGGAGGGAGGGAGAGGGACTTTTCTGCCATGTTTCCCTGTAGTTGAACCCTGTTACCTGAACCCAGTGATCTAGTTAGTCTGATGGTCTACAGGGAGTACCGGGGGGGGCTGTGGGCCGTCACGCAGCAAATCTGATAAGATCAGCTTTAAATTATTCATCCGACACAAGTACTTTTTAAATTTTTATTTAGTCATTTCCTATTGTGGTTATTTATTACTAACCCACTTTCCTTACTGCCCAGTGCCAGTGGACGCATCCTGACCTTTCACACACTCTGGGTGTCTCGTTATAGGAAACTACAGCATCAACTACGGGGTAACAGCTTTGACACTGGAGACTCCTTCCATCAATGTTTAAAGAAATGTGTCCTTCTTATATAATACGATGTGTCTAAAATCTATATACTTATACACCTTATGTTTTCTGTAGTAGAAGCTGATTCATAAGGGAATGCACGGCATGATGAAATGGTCTGTGAAGAGATGTTTATTTACTGCTATTTACTATCTTTAGTCTTCTCTTGGTAATAGTCAGAGGTAGAGATTAAGTTCCTTTTTGCAGAAGAGTCTTCCAGGCATGTATTTTTGTATTATTAACTTTCCAAGAGAAAAAAAAGACTGGTAAGGGGATGACTGTATAGGGCAGCTTTAACTGAAGTCATAATAGGAACTAACACTCACTCACTCATTCATATGACATTCATCATGTACAGGGATGCGGGACACCTAGAGTCTATACCAGGGGACTCGGGGCATGGGGAAACTGTACACCCTCCGTCCATTGCAGGGCACAAGCATGCACACACTCAATCACAAACTATGGACAATTTGGAAACACCAGTCACCCTAATCTGCAGGTCTTTGGACTTTGAGAGGAAACCAAACTACCCGGAGGAAACCCCCACCAAGCACGGGGAGAACGTGCAAACTCCATGCACACAGACCTGATGCGGTAATTGAACCCTCGAGGTGTGAGGCCACAGTGCTAACGACTTCGCCACCATGCCACCAGAAACTAACAAACAACAATAAATATAACTATAAAAACATTTTTTAAATAATGTTTATATTAATCAACTTTAAAGGTTTTTGTGCTATACTGTAAGAGAAGCAAAACACTTTGGGGCATGATGTCATAGAAATATAATCATAGTCTGTAATCATATAGATATACAGATATTTATTTATTTATTATTAAAATGGTGTCTGATGGTGACCCAATACTAAAAAAAATTATCATTATTATTATTTGTCACGTACAGTACCCAACCATACACAATATGCTATTATTTAAAGAAAGTGCAAAGTGTAATTGTAAACTGAGAGGTATAAAAATATAGAAGGGTAAAAATATGATGTGTGTGTGTGTGTGTGTGTGTGTGTGTGTGTATGATAGCAGCAGTCTGACCAGCAGCAGGTTTCAATCAAACGGAGCACATTAAATATAATCCTAGTTGTCTGGGAGATGATGGGTATTGGGCTGGGGGGGTGTGTGTGTTCAATCTCATCTCTGTTCTGGAGTTTCTTCAGGTACTCCAGTTTATTCCCACAGTCCAAAGACATGGGTTATAGACTGATTGGTGTTTCCAAATTGCCCATAGTGCATAATTGAGTATAGGTGAAGAATAACCCAGAAGTATATGAGCCACTCAGGTGTGTGTGTGTGTGTGTGTGTGTGTGTGTGTGTGTGCATTTTGCACTACTGGGCTCAAAGTTTTTGTTTCTTATTTTGTATGTGTGTTTGTGTGGAGCATTTCA
>JAQMYL010000007.1:23858802-23869961 GCA_030014365.1 Clarias pachynema | reverse complement strand
CTTGTAGGAAGTTCCAGTCCTGAACTATCGAACTGTCAAGTCCCCAGAGAAACAGCTGCCAACACCAGTCGAGGCCACAACCGTCGTCTAGGTAGAGAGAATCATCCCCAGACACCAGACGCATCCCAACAATGACTGGCAAGTTACTTGGGAAAGTAATTGTGAAGAAGTGATTGGTTGTGGGGAAACAAAAGTAATAGGTGATGACAAATAGTGATTGCTTATTGGAAGCAATGGTAATCAGTGATTGCTAAACTGTGATTAGTCATCGGGAAAATAGTGATCAGTGATTGACCTTTAGAAAATGATGATGAGTGGTTGGTCATTGGGATATAATGAGGATCAGTGATTGATATTGATCAGTGATTGCCCTTTGGGATTGGTTATTTGGTAATAAAGTTAGTCACTTTATATATAGTGACTGGGAAACAATGGTGATCAGTAATTGGCCATTTGGGAAACCATGGTGATCATTGACTGGGCATTGGAAATACTGCTGATCCATGATCAGTTATTGGGAAATAATAGTGATTGGTTTTGGAAAAGTTATTAGTTTACCAGTTTACCAGTTTCAGTGACAGGTCATTGGAAAAATAAACGTAATTAGTGATAAGTCATTAGGAAACAATGGTGATTGTCATTTGACTTTTGGTAATATTGCTTGAACTATGATGTGTCATTGGGATCAGAGGTGATCGGTGATAGTATGTAGGAGAAATAGTGATCAATGATCAGTCAGTGAGAAGCCACAGTGACTGGCTTTGGGAAAGTGATTGGTTGTGAAGAAGTGATGGTTGTGGGGAAATAGTGACCACTGGTTAGGCATTGGGAAACAGTGGTTGGTCAGAAGGACCAGAGTGATCAGGGATTGGTTGTTGCAAACAATAGTAATGAATTGTTGGTCACTGGGGAACAGTGGTGATCAAGGATTAGTCAAAGATACCAAGGCGATAAATAATTGGTTGTTGAGGAAACAGTGGTGATCACTGATTGGTCTTAGAGACCAGATTAATTAGAAAGTGGACATCGGGATCAGTGTTTGGTCACTGTAAATAATAAACAACTGGAAATACCATTGGCACCAGAAAATTATTATTTCGAACAATGCTAATTAGTAACCAGAAAGAAGCTAATTTTCTTTAAATAAAATCTATAAAGTAATCTTCAAGTCTAGGAACAAATTAGATAAATTGGAAGCATTAGTCCCGAGCGCTGTTGTATAAATTGCTTGTTAGCAAAACTTTTTGTGTAAAGTTAAAGCTGAAATAACTATTATACTACTATAATAACTATTATAATATTTTGAGACATACATTACCTTGAAATCAAAAGTGGTCAGTAAAATACTTCGTTCACAAAGAAATGTGTGAATCCGTTTAACATCTCATGCTTGAAACGTGCATGAATGTTTATTCACTCGACAGTGTTACCTGAGCAGTACTCCTTTTATTTTACAGTAGGCACTATGTGTGTGTTGCTGTATAGGTGTGTGCATGTGTGTTAGAGTGCAGGCTCAATTCTCTGCCTCTGGAAAGTGCTGGATCTGAAATTACGGTAAATTATTAATGCCGTAGACAGCAAGTAATTACTATCAGTCATGGGCCGATCCCATTTCCAGATTGGCCTTATTGTTCTTCGCCATGCCTAGAATTCAAACAAATGCCGTGCCACAATGCAGCCGCGGCTTGGGTTACGGCGTCATCGGCCACACCGCTGTCCCCCCTGCTACGCCGTTATGACACCAAATCCTCCTCCATCTTCTCACTCGCGTTCTGAGCGCTTCAATAATGCATTCAGATATTATTCGCCTCCCAAAAATCTCAGCCTTTGATCTGATGGGTCATTCAGGCCAGTGATGCAATAGAAAATAATCTAATCCGAGCCCTTTGATCCGCTGTTGGATTATGTTACTTATTTCTTTTCTCTCTCTTCTTTTTACAAACGTGGGCTGTGGGCTCAAGAGAGACTTCTATTTTCTGTGTGCTTGTGTGTGTGTGTGTGTGTGTGTGTGTGTGTGTGTGTGTGTGTTCAGTTTGGCCCTTGAGAGTGAAAAACACCCAGCAAATCCCACACACTCAAATGAAACTGCAATATATATATATATCAGGCCACTAACTACAGATATATAAAAGACAAGAAAAATTAGGTATTTCGTGTCGGCTTCAGAATTATTGGCACCTTTGGTAGTGGTTATGAAAGAAAAAAAAGACTGAGCTTAATTAGTGAAACGACGAGAAAACACACCAGTGGCTTATTCTTCATAAAATACATACTGAAATTCAAACATTCTGCATTTCCTTTAAAACAGCAGACATGCACATGAAATTGCTTTGACTCTGTTGTAGGTTTATTTTGCCGGAAAAGAAACATAAAACCATCCATAAACAGTGTACAGTATTTTCGCTTGGTGAGTTTTGTTAAACTGACTGAGATGCATTATTCTTCCTCTCGCCCATGAGCCGAACACATCCCGTTTCAACCACATGAGCTGAAAACATGAGTAAGCCATTTTAGAGTTGGGTAACCCCTCAAGGCCACAGTTCCACCCATGATTCTCTAAAATAATGAGCCACTGGCTTGACCCACTTCTCCCACCATTGTTCATGTGTTCGAAATCTGTCTGGTGCATTAATCTAAACATCATCACTATTGTCATCTGTGTTCTCCTTGGAGCCATTCGACATAAATTAGGCATCTGTTGTTTTGGCTGGGCCACATGGCTTCAGTATGCCACTAGGAGTGTGTTTTATAATATGCCTGGTGAAGCAGATGGTTAAATATCACACTCGTGCTGAACACATGTGAGATTTAGATCATTGGATGGGGTTTAGAGATAAACCTGATAGCGTGATAAGAGGATCAGAGCAGAAGGTCTGTCTTTAATATGTTGGGCAGATGTTAAAAAGATCTTTACATATTGTGATATACCAAACTAATATTTAATAGCCTGTAAGTAGCAACCAGTAAGATCTCTGTGCATCTCTGTCCTGTCTCTACAGAACTCTGACTAGTGATCCACTGCTTGTGCAGTGTAATGGATATCTGCTCAGGCAAAGGTTCAAGCTTGTTTTGATGGAGCTCTTGATTTCTTGGAGCATGGCTCTTAATTAAAAGAGTTTTATTGCATTGAACTAAATTACTAGGACGATTAAATTGCATTTCCATTACAGGAAAGAAGATTAAAAACTAATACACAAAATGCTGGAAATTAACTTATAATTAACCTTATGGCATATTATTGGAGGTAAACACAAGTATTAAAGCCTTACACACTAAACAGCTTCCACCTGTTCAATTTATAAGTTATTTGTCAGGTTTTTCAGAGGAACCAGATAAAGCTTTTGTATGACAACAAACTGAGAATTAAAAATACCACATATCAAATATCAAATTTAATTCACACGGCTATGTTCTCACAAAGTGAAACTACAATGTGGGATGTTCAAGTCAAACCAGAACTTTTGACTGTGTGTAATAACAAAACACATTTACATATATAAACCCCTGCTACACTAATGCACTTATCCAAGAATTTCACTAGTTTCCTCATTCCTCAATATGCTGGAGCCATGATCAAACTGCCTGATTCACTTCTGAAACACTGGCCTCCCAGGAACTCCTTTAATTCCCCAAACATCTGGAAATGGCTTGGAATGAGGTCAGGACTGTACTGGGTTGTGGCATTATCTCCCAGCCGAGTTCCTGTAATGTGCAAGTGGTTTTGGTCAATGATTGTGTGTACAGTTCACACAGACAGATGCGTCTCTTCTGCAAGTTGCCAACAAGTTATCCGTTGATTTTCAAAGATCAGGTGTTCCACTCGCTGAATGTTTATGCAAACAACTGCAGTAGGCTCCGAGTCACTTCAGCCAGATTTGTTCTTCCCGGATGTACAGCCTCTCCTTTTTGCACCATTCAAATATTCAAATGTTCTGCTGTACCTTAGAGTCTGTACCGTACTGTGCTTGAAGTCTTCTTTAAATGTCAACCGGATTTATGCCTCCAAAAGAAATTTCATCACAAGTGCTGGTTTGACTTGAACATCTTGTTAACAGTGGACAGAACACTTTCTGCATGTCAGAAAGGTTATATTCTGATTAAATACCTTAAGCATGTAAACGTCCATCTTATCAGATGAGCGTCCATGTAAACAGTTGAGTTGGAATGTCTAATCTATTTAAAGGAATTAAAGGAGTTCCTGGGAGGCCAGTGTTTCAGAAGTGAATCAGGCAGTTTGATCAGGGCTCCAGCATAATGAGGAAACTTTCTACCTTTTTGCATGCCAGAAAGGTTATATTCTGATTAAATGCTTTGAGCATGTACAGTAAACGTCCATCTTATCAGATGAGCGTCCATGTAAACAGTCAAGTTGGAATGTCTAATCTGAATGGGTTGAATCATGTAGAAGTAATATCGTCCATGGATAATCTTACAAAAATTTTACAAAACAAAAGGACAAAGTATTTTTAACTTGTTTGTTTTCTCCTACTGTCTCCCTTTAGGAGGGCAGCACAATCTATAGTTTGGGTAGCAGTCAATAAGTAAAAATGTGGATGATGCATTCGGATTCTTGAAGCATGTGACTTTGGAATAGTCTATAAAAAATGTAAAATGTATTTTTTCCATAATAAAAAAATGTATTTTTTTTCCATAATGTACAGTGTAATGGAGAAGTCATGAATATGTATGATTGATCGATACACACATTATTGCTAAAACAGTTTGTTTTTCAGGATTTTTTAAATAAACTATAGCTATACTGTAGTTATTATAGTGATTCAAACTTGTTTTACAGTATTTTTTAAACACACTTGTAGGATTAATGGGACCATTATAATAGGAACTCATCAGGACTAGATTAGTGGTTAAGGCATCAGATCATTTACCATAAGGTCCTAGGTTCAAACCCCAACACTACCAAGTCGGCACTGTTGGGGCCTTGACCAAGGCCCTTAACCCTCCGCTGCTCAAATATATAAGGAGATAACAAAAAAATGTAAGTCGCTATGGATGAGGGCATCTGTCAATTACTATAAACGTAATTAAATAAAAATAGTGAAAAACAGAGAGCTTGGAAATTCACAGTCATGACCAAGAAGTAGAAATCAAACTGCTAGATGAAGCGGTTTAGTCAAAGAAAGAAAAAAATGCACAAGCCTTTGTGCAATGCTCTTTACCTCTTTCTTAAGAACATTGCAAAGTAAATAATTGTCTAAATAGATGTAATATGATATCCTTCTCGATGCACTTCAGTGATTATACTGTACACAGTAGAGCATAAAACGTTATTCCTGTTTGCATAGGTTTTTTGTTTTTTTTTCCGAGGAGTCAGAAATTTTTTTTTTAAGTTCATGTTCATAGAACTTGTTTTGTTCACCGTTTCATTTGTTTCGGTTTTACTTCCCAGGACAAATTATCTGCACTTGTATCTGCCTCCATTATCAGCTCCAGACATTCCGAGGATAGGTTTGCTGTAGACTTTCTTATCACCTGTGCCCTTATGCATATTTTCTTCTGTACTCGATACACTTTGTCTACGGTGATAAGAAATGAGTGTTTGTTACTGTACTTCTGGGTTACAACCAAAATAGTATGCGTAATCAGAGTAAGTTCAGTATTATAGAATCTGTTTAAAAAGCTTCAATAACAAAATAACCCAGCGACTGCAAATGCAAACATGGTTTATTTTAACCGAAAAGATTCACAATTTAATCCCAAATAAGCCCTTGTGGCAGTTTTGATGCCTAAATTGTCAGTATTAGCTTAACTAGAAATATCAACTTAACTAAATATGAATATTCGGAATGAACAAATGCATACTCCTAATATGTACTATCACACATATGCATGCAAGGCAGATTATTCACATTTTTAATAAGATAAACAAGGCATGTGTATGAGATGTGTGATTGTGTAAAACTAAAGCTTTCATTTGGGTCAAATATGAATTTTCCAGGAGAAACAAATAAAAACCATGCATGCTAATATGAACCTGCCTGTATGGAGCAAAGGCTCTCCTGTCTGCTCTGATCCCAAATTACTGAAAAAGGTTATAGCTGGGTTTGATAGAAAGGTGTCAGTACACCCAGTACATCACAGCTTGCTGTGTACAGGCTCATGGATGTTGGTCTGGCCTTCGAATCGCCCAGATCTCAACCCGATCAAGCATCCATGAAAAACAAATGGGACAAACAAGTCCGATCCATGGAGACCCTACCTTTCCAGCACTTAAAGGAACTAATGGACACCACAGCACACCTTCAGAGGTCTTGTGGAATCGTGCTCCAATCGTTTTTCTTTTTTTTTTTTTGGTATAAAAAAAGACAATTTGTTAAATTCATAACATTTTAAAGGCATGACAGAAAAGCATTCACCGCAATCATGGGTGCAACCGGAAGTGGGCGAATAGCAGGACTATCTATCCAGTTATCTAAAAATGTACATTATTCTTCTGTTTATATCTGTTTATTTCCCTTTTTGACAAATAATGAAAAGTTAAGTAATAAGAACTAAACAATTCAGGATGGCCAATCACTGTATAAGAATATGAATTGGCTGAGTGAACAACTAGCTTTCCAACTTAAAACTGTAGCTTGTCAATGGCTTCGAGTTTAAGTTAAAAAAAATAAAATAAAATAAACGTGAGTTTTTTCCAAATTTTTTTTTTTTTTTTTAAATATCACAAATTTGTATATATCACAAAATAATAGATGCACAAGAATAATTTCATAACCAATATTGCACACATCTCTAGTTGCACCCAGTTATGAATTGGAGTGATAAAGCTGAGGTTGAGGAACTGTTATAATTCATTAAAACTCACAAGCCAATGATGAGATTTCTGCATCTGGGGCTTTATACAGTAAGTTCTGATCTGTATAACAGATACAGATAATGAAAATGGATTGAGCCTCCAGTATGGACTGTAGGGTCGCAGCATGTAACTGTACAGCAGAGTCACAATTCCACAGAAGTCTCTGATTCACAGCTGACTCACCAGAAATATAACCACAATTTTTGTTATCAAAGAGCCCAAAAGTCTTATTTTCTCCAGAATGGTTAATAGTTCAAGGTCTACAATTTGATTTTAATCTGTGTGTTACAGTGTGGCCCTGTTCCTCTAACTCCTAAAGAGCTCATTCAAAAAATCCCCCTAGATTCAAAAGGAAGCTTCCAGACAGGAAATTTCTTATGCAGCTCTGCATTTCTGTTCATAAAATATTCTCATTACTAGTAAAAAAAAATAATAAAAAAAAAAAGGTGAAGAAATAAAAGTTATACATATTAAGCTTTTTAAAATAATAATAATAAAAAAAAGAAGTAAAAGAAAAATACAGTACTGTGCAAAAGTCTTAGACACCATATTATATGTTGTACCAATTTTGTTACAGTATATACAGTATGTTTATCCTGTCTGCATAGTTATGTACAAAATCATTCAGTATTTCCATATATAACTTAAAAATGAATAAATAAGTAACATTACAGAAGAATATATGCATGGCTGTAAAGAAAAAATATATAGTACAAGACAAACCACAAAAAATCCTGGGATCTGCATAAAAATAGAAAGGAGCGAGTGTGACAAAGTTACCAGAAGAACTCATATTCTCCAGCAAGCTCAAAACCTAACAACTATTTTACTTATAGTACTGTGCAAAAGTCGAAAGATGATTTTGAAAACATTTCTGCATAAAAGAAACTTCTATAAAGAGCAATAAAGAGTAATAAAGAGTAATAAAATAAACAGTCAATATTTGGAGTGAAAACTCATTGCTTAAAATCAGGAGTTTTAGACACAGATTTTGTGCAGTTTTATAAGAAAACAGCTGTTAGGTTTTACTGAGCTTGCTGGAGAATATGAGTTCTTCTCGTAACTTTGTCACACTCGCTCCTTTCTATTTTTATATGATATGGTGCCTAAGACTTTTGCACACTACTGTATATATATACTGTATACTGTATATATATTTGTAGAAAATAAGTTTTTTTGTATTTTGAAGAACTCTAGCATTTTCTCCAGCATGCTCATTAAAACTGTTTTACTTATAAAATTGCACAAATCTGTATATAACTCTACTGATTATTTTCACACCTGTGTTTATTTTATTACTTTTTTAGCAGTTTTTAACAAAAGTTTATTTTATGTCAAAATGTTTTCATAGGCATCTTTGCTTATGGTATTTTTCTATTTGTGGCCAAGACTTTTGGACAGTACTGTAAATAAACCAGCTGTTAGGTTTTACTGAGTGTGCTGGAGAATATGAGTTCTTATCTCTCTTTCTCTTCTCTTCTCTTCTCTTCTCTTCTCTCTCTCTCTCTCTCTCTCTCTGATCCTGACCCCCTCTGCCCTCTTGACCTGTCTGACTCATCCTGGTGCCCCACTTCTGGTTGGAGGTGTTGTCGCATGGATGCCCCATGTGGTCTGCTGGGTTGCGTGTGGTGACCTGGGACTCTGAGATCTGCAGTTACTCAATAGTTCAGGAATGGAATTTCCTACATTCTACCTGAGCCTCCAATAACGCATACTTAATAACATCAACTGTTGTATTTAACTTCCAGCCACCTAACACACAGTACTGTATGACTGCAAAACAATCCTTGTAATCTGTTATCACCCAAATGAGGATGGGTTCCCTGTTGAGTTAGGTTTTCTCCCAAGGTTTCTTCCTATTGCTATCTCCGGGACTAATTTTTATTCATTTTGACTCACATTTCATACACATTCCATCATTTTCTTTTGATTTTGATTAAAGATGTTTTGCGACAATGACCAAATAAAATGTACTTGAATTCTGGTGATTTTGTCACAACCCTTTCTTTTTTCATGCAAAACCCAGAAGTGTACATCAGGTTTTATTTGTTTCCATCTGAAAACTGGTCTGTAATGTAAGATTATGCTTTTTTTTTTTTTTTTTACAGGCATGCAAATATTCTTCTATAATTTATTTATTAATTAATTTTTAAGTTGTGTTTGGAACTAGTAAAACATTTGTTTGGAATAATGCAGACATGATAAAAATGTATATAAAAAAGGCACAAAAGGTAATATGGTACCTAATACATTTGCACACACACACACACACACACACACACACACACACATTTTAATTTCCAATTATTTTAAGTGAGTTATTATTTTTGGGTTAAATTAAACAAAAAACTAAGTTAGACCCAAAAGAGACTCTTAGTGTTGGCTAGACATAATTACATAATACTGTACATACAGTACTTGCCTAATGGGAAATATGGATTGAAAGTAACTATGTTTAAATCACAGCCCTTTGGAATTCTTGATTTTGATTGGTCAGGAAGTTGAGATCTGATTTTGTTTTAAACTATAAATGTCTTATTTAAATGGATATTTTTTAGAAAGTAGCACTGCAAATCACATGTTTGTCTAACATAGAAACATCTCATTCACATGGACTTCTAAAATCTAATACTGACCAAAGATATTATTTAACAAATTAGCGATTTGTTCTGGTGTGAGAAACTTTAATGACAAAGCCTGTCACATGTTGATGTAGAAAAACAATCCTCTTCTGGCTGTAACTGCATTGTTGCGTCTTATTTCATAAGTGCAAAAACGATCTGGATGATGAATTACGGTTAAAGAACAAATAAGGTGTGTTGTGACCTGCCATAACCTGTACCCTGATGAACAACTCAGCATAGAGGAGGAGTTTGTAGCAGACAACGAACATGACAAAATTTGTTTCTATGGTGCATCTGGACTTTTGTCTCTAGCTTAAAATTTGTAAAATGAAAAATATATATATTATACAACTAATTTTTATTCTCTATAGTAGAATAAATTAAAAATTCATACTTAGTCTACAGTCAGGTTATGAATTCTGTACACCATTCCAAATACAAATTTTAAGTTTTGTATGATTGTATAAAATGAAAAATGAAGTTTTTTTATTCAAAAGATCAAATAAATGAATCCAATTACTTTATATCTAACCAAAAGAAAAAAATATTTCTAAATATAGTTTAAAATTTTTGAATTCTTTACAAAAAATAAAGAAAAAAAGAAAAAATATTGGCACTCAAATTAATATTGTAAACAAAATTGCATTTAAATAAAAAAAACTACTCGTCAAAAAAATCAATCATCAAAGCAAAACATCAAAAGTATCCAAGGTTGTAATAAAACACAAATTAAAAAGTCAGTTTAAAAAGGTTTGTAAGAGTGACTATAATTATAAAATACCAGACGTATAGAAGCAATGTTTAAAAAAAAAAAATAATAATCTATTAAAAACTAGTGTGTTGCTGTAACATTTAAAAAATTTGCATGTATTTAACCAGTAAATTTTATTCACTGAACAGTTTTGTTCAATTTCTATAATTACGTATCCATGGCTATTTACATGAAGGGTGCCAAAATCTCTTAAGCTGATATTCCTGATAGGTTATTGATCATAGCACTTCACTGAGTAGTTTAAAGGATCAATTATTTACTATTAAATTATTTCATCTTTTTAAAATAGTACTTTTACTATTTTAATCCTTACTATTTTACTAAGGATTGAAAAAGAAAAAAAATGCAACTCAGATAATATTTAATAGTTACACAATCAAACTACAGTACCATGAGGTCATTTTGCACTTAAGTAATCAAATCATTTTCAATTTACAGTTAAATTCAAGAAAAAAAATTTTTTTTTTTTAAAGCTGTGCAATAGCTTTGATAAAACGCCAATTTTTTTTCAAGCAACAGAATAGAAATCTAGAACAAACATTCCAAGTTGTGCCAAGTATAAATGAACATTAATTATCAATTAACATGCACACAGTTATTGTTCTCTCGGCCTGATGTCCTCAGTGTTTAAAATACCAGCTTAACACGACCAGTCTTACTTGTTTTCAAGGAGTTCAAAAGTTAAAGCCCTGTTAAGTAAAACATGAATGGTCACGTCTTAAGCTCACTAATTAAAGGCTGTGTGCGTTTTTTTGTTTTGTTTTTTTAAAACCAAAGCCATTCATTTTTGTTCACCAGCTACAAAGTAGGAATTATAATGGGTCCAATTTTTCTGCATCTTCTCAAGAGGCTTTTCCACCTCTTTTCTAGCTTACACACACGCACACACACACACACACACACACACACACACACACACACACACACACACACACACACACACACACAC
>JAQMYL010000007.1:23848216-23858702 GCA_030014365.1 Clarias pachynema | reverse complement strand
ACACACACACACACACACACACACACACACACACACACACACACACACACACACACACATTCACACACACACACACATTCACACACACTCGCTTACATTCTCCCTAAAGATCATTTTTGAGTTTTACAAACTATTTTGCCTTTACACAAATATGGTCTTGAGACTCGTTGTCATAGTTACAAACAGTTTTACAGAAGATTTATTTATTAATTGCATGAATTTGTGGCAGATTTATTATTTTTTTAAATACAATTGCGTAGTGCAGCGCCTACATGATGGTGCTTGCTCATAAAAAATAGCTCCCCTATCTGAATGTTAATGCTCATCCTTCATTCCTTTCACTGGTCTTGATTAAACCAAATTCATTCATGACACTTTTACAGAACTGTTCACTCATAGAAACTAGAAACCAGTCATAGAAAACTAAAGGAAGGAGACCAGGAAGGAGAGAGTCGCATTTTTCCTTTTGTATAATCACTAATCACAAAGACTGACATATAGTATATACGATGGGCGTTCATGTCAAACAGGGACTTGTGATGAAATTAAGGTGTAACTGTTCAGTTGGCTAAAATCACACCCTTATTGTTAATGATGCTTATGATGTTTGTTTGCAGTGTGGTAACAACAACCTGTTACCTAAACAAGTTCAAGTCAAACTGGAACATCCTTGATCCTTGAAAATGGATAGAGACAGTAACTTGTCATCAACTTGAGAACTTAAGGAAGAGATGTATCTGTCTGTGGGAAGTGCACACACAATCTTTCACCAACACCACATGCACATACACGTGCCACATCCCTCATACAGTCCTGACCTCACTTCAAGCCATTTCCACATGTTTGGGACATTAAAAGGTGTTCCTGGGAGGCAGTCTGATCAGCGCTCAGGCATACTGAGAAAATTTTGTACCTTGATGTTATCCTTGAGCAAGTGAAAACTAGTAGCAGGGGATTATATAGAGGAATAAAGGGAGATTTTACTCTCAGAACTGTGTTCTGTTATTCTGCACCATCAAAAGTCCCTATTTGACTTGAAGACCACTCGTATATACATTAAAACTACTACTGAATTGTTCCTGTTTATACCATGCATAACTTCCTATGTTTGCTGAACAGCACTTCAAAGTGTTATCCAGTTTAATATTAATACTTGACTTCCAGTGAAAGAAAAAATAAATAAAATGAAAACACATAAATTCTACATAAAGAATGTCCATGTAAGGCATGTCTAAGAATAAAGTTGCATCGTTTGCATAGAGGGCTTTTTTTTTGCGATTCTGCCTCAACTGGAGTGAATCGATGCAAATTTCTCTCTGACGTCTGTTCACATTCGCTTGGAATACAAACTCTGGCAGTAAACTCTTATTACACAGCCTTTCCTATAAAGATGCTCCAAACAAAGAGCATATTATATGAGGCCAGATTAAAAACACCTATAATCACTGCACTTTTTCAGGCTCCGGTACTTTGATGATATAGAAAATGAGATTGATTTTGATTTTGATCCCAAGCCCGCACCCATGCATTGTTTTTGCACTTCAAATGCAAAATTATTTGATTAGCATATCAAAAAAAAAAAAAAAAAAAAAGATGACACACCAAGCATCACTTTGTAGTCTAATTCCCTAGGTTAATAAAAATAATAAATAATTCGGTGATCATATGTCATTGCTAATAATAAGCACTTAATAAATGTCAGGCAGAAATGGACAGGTGTTCCCCGGGTACTGTTAAGCTCTCGGGCCGGCAGTGTGTGCTGAAAGCTTCATTAAGGCCAGCACTGATTGAGAGGGCTTAGTGCCTTTTCGAAGGAGCGTGACGTTGGAGATGACAGGCCGTCAGAGCTCAAGAGCTTTGGCTGTGACAATTGCTAGCACTATTAAGTGAGCTGTGGTGAGGCAGAACTAGCTACGCAGCAAAAAAGTAGCCCTGAGCGCTAACACACTGTGCGCTTTAGAGTAAATCCGTGGCATATTGATGACAAAACCACTTTGTAATGATGACACGCATGATAACAAAAAACATCATGTTGGATGCTATGACAGGTCATGTCATGTTATCAAGCTACATGATTTAACGTCAGTGCTACGGCTTGATCTTTAGCCAGATATTTGTTTCTGATTGGCTTGTATTGTAGGTGTCAGTACTGATATTCTATCAGAAAGAGAGAGAGAGAGAGAGAGAGAAGTAGCCATGACAAACATTTTGTAGCCATAACAATGTGTTTATTGATATCTACGTAGGTGAGGTCACAACTCCTAGCGAAACAGATTACTATGAATTTGTTCAATGATCAGCCATAACATTAAAACCATCTAGGTTTTGGGTTCCCCTTTTGCCACTGGGACAGCTCTGGCCCCTTGGGGCATCACTCCGCAGGGCCTCTGGAGGTGTCTGGTCCTGTGGTGTCTGGCCCCAGGATGTTGGCTGCGAATTTCTGTTGGCAGGGCCGCTGTGGATTGGACTTGTTTGTTCAGTGCATCCACTCACTCACTTATCGTCTATACCACATCATCTAATGGGCCTGGAGTCAATCCCAGGAGACTGAGGCGGGGCATGGATGTGGTGTCAAGCCATTGCAGGGCGCACACACATATTTACACACTCATTCACACACTACGGGCAATTTGGGAACGTCAATTAAGCTAATCTTCCTGTCTTGGGACGGTGGGAGGAAACTGGAATACCCAGAGAAAACCCACCAAGCACGGGGAGAACATGCAAACTCCATGCACACAGACCTCGAGGCGGGAATCGAACCCAGACCCTGGAGGTGCAAGGCGACAGTGCTAACCACTACATTGCATCCAATGGATGTTCAATCAGATTGGTATCTGGGAAGTTTGGAGGCCGGGTCATCACGCATGGGCTTTTTGCCTAAGCTGTTGATCCTGTGCATGATGGTCTATGGTGCACTGGGTCTTCTGCCATTCTATCATGGTCAGAATTTACTTTTTTAGGCAGTTTGTGCTGTATTGGCTTTTCTGTGGGGAATGGAGCAAGTAGGCTAGACTTTGTTCCTCTCAAGCATGGATGAGCCTTGGGTTCCTATGATCCTGTCACCAGTTTACTGGTGTGTAATTAATGATCAATGTTGTTCAATTTGCCTGGAGGTGATGTCGATCGGTGTTAATCAGCTACAGTATTTAAGAAAACACCAAAACATTTATTACACTTCTCTATGAGATAAACCTTCGCTCATCACTGAATTGTCCTCGTTTCCTTTCCGTTGCGTAATCCATATTTTCTTTTCTTTCCAATTTCCTGAGACACTTTATTTACAATTAGCATTTATATTGAGCATGCTAAACCTTACGTTTTACACTAAACAATTACAGGTTAAGTCAAACATCATAAACTCTTTTCTATCTCAAGACTTAATAGGAATGAAATAAATAATAAACCATAACATAGTAATATACAGTATCTCATATATAAATTGCATTAATAGTAAACACCACGAGAGACTAAGTCATTGTCCATACACAAAATTTTACTATGGTATATACTGTAGTTTACTATGATAAACTAAAGTACATACCATAATATACCATAGTATTAGTGAGGTACTTCAGACATTTTAGAGTACTTAAATGGGTAGCATTGGTGTGTACCACAATACTTTTGCAAATAGTATGATACTTATTGGGTACCACAGTGGCTACCAAAGTTCAGCAGGTATGTTTGGACACACTGTGTTATGTTAGATAGTTTAATATATACCACTGGTTTGTTATATTACAGTATTGCAGTATCATAAGATGTGTTCCATTGTACCATATTACTACATATGGTAAAACTATGTAACATACTATAGTATGTGTACCTTCTTTTTGAAGTATGCATGTACGTACCAAGGCAGAACCATGTACCAGAGTGTGGAAAGAACCATGGTATTGTTAAAGAAAATTCCATAATAATAATTGTATATGCAATTAAAATGTTTTATGACACATGTATTAACACTTTATTGAAACTGTGATCACGATTAATGACAATTCAAAGTCACTAATGATGCTCTTGTGAGTACAAGACTCAAACATTGGGCCAGCTGTTAGGATAATTACTAAAGGTACAGTAACATGACACTCTGATGCTTCTGGACATAATCTGACATGAATGTTTGTGACAATACTAAAGTCTTTTCGTAATATGTCTAAGATTATGTCTAGCCTTGACTGTGATGCAGGGTTCAAGTGAAGTGTCTTGAAGTATACATTTTAGCATTGATTAATACTGTATATCTTTTACGCACAGCTAAAACAACACTGGTGTACTGAATAAGCTGCTACGACAGGTTTATGACATAGACATAATGTTTACTTAAAGTGGTCTCCAATACCTTGTTTCCATGTGGAACAATGTAAGACATTTTCGGCTCAATACACTCTTAAATCTGTCTTCTATTCTAGTTTTGGTGCAAAAAGTTTTATTCAGGCCCAATCAGTGTGCGCGCCATTAACTCAATATACGCCCGCCTTTCGAATTTTGGACTTGGCAGCACTTTGGTCTGGCTGTATATTCCAATTCCCTTTGTTCCCCAGGGCCGTCAGCTAACTCTGACCCTCTCACTTTGTTCCTCTCTTGTTCTCAGACACTAAATCACTAACTCAGGCACTAAAGGGACCTTATATGGTCATGGAGAAATCGAGGACTTCAGATTGAATTAGTGACCTACTCAGTGACTGGGCTCCTTGTTAATTCCAGCCACTGATGCATTTACAGCCTGTCTGGTGTGTCAGTGTGTGTGTGTGTGTGTGTGCATGTGTGTGTGTTCTTATAAGGATGTGGCTGATTGCTTTGAGATGAACGTCAGCAATGGGCTATCAACTCTCTCTTATGGCCAATTGCATATATATATATATATTACACAAGGCAGCACTAGTGACAGGAAAAATGTAAATGAAATGTTAGGGATGGAAAATCTGGGTTTTGCCGTCACACACACACACGATACTGTGTTATTTTAATGTTTTTCTTCATTGGCTGCCTATTAAATTTTGTTAACGATTTAGCCCCAGCACATTTTTCTGATCTCAAGCACTAATTTCAGCTGTGGCAGGTTTGGTATTAATTCCAAGAAATTTCCCAATGTCGCCCATAAACGGAAGAAAGATGCTAAAAACACAAGTTCCATGATGTTTTTAAATTCAGGGTAAAGATTTAAACTCGGCAGGGATTTAGGCGGCAGGGAGGTGTAGCTTTTGGACCCTCGAGGTCCAAAGGTTCACGACCTGCTGTTGGGTCTGTGTTTTTGGAGTTTGCATGTTTCTTTATGGACTCCAGTTTCCTCCAATAGTCCGAAGACATATAGATCAGGATAATTGCCGTTTCCAAATTGCCTGTTGTGTGTGTTTGTGCTGGTGCCCTGTGATGGATTGGCACCCCATCCAGGGTGTACCCCGAATAAGTCGAGAGTCCCTGGGTTAGGCTCCGGACCTGCTGAAACCCTGTAGGGGATAAGTGTTATAGAGAAGGAGTGAGTGAACATCAAGACCTGCTATGATTTCTCACCCGTTAACAGCCATAGAGATACCTGTTACTACAGAATATGGGAACCTACATTACCACTCACTTCTGTGATAGACACCACAACAGTGTCTCTTAGGATCAGGGGTGGCTCAGTGGTTAAGGTGTTCCGGACTAATTGGAAGGTTCCAGGTTCAAACCTCGGCAGTAACAAGTTGCCACTTTTTGGCCCTTGAGCAAGGCCCCTAACCCTCATGTTCTCAGATATACTGTATAATGAGATAAAACAGAAGTCGCTCTGGATAAGATCATTTGCCACACTCCGTAAATGTATTAAAGTGTACTGTTCAGTGCACAGTGGTGGATTTAGTATTTATTAAAGCATACTACTTAGTAGTCTATTGCTCAGGGTCAAAGTTAGCATCTAGTAAATATTCTTTACAGTTTTTCAGCTATTTCCAAGTTTTAAAATGTTTATCTACTAGATGTTAAGTTAAGATGATTAGGTACTTAACATTTAGAGTCGGGTGTGTAATTTTTGGAAAAAGGAAAAGTTTGGCTATTTGCCACTGAACTTGAAATGAAACATACACAAAGTCCAGATTTAAGAATGTTCCAGATACTGTAATTGTATCGGCCAGTCCTGGTGTTTTTGCTACCTCTCTAGTGGGTTTATGTTGTTTTTTTCAGCCAATGATGGCCACCTTCACTTGCATAGACATTTTTTTGGTCCTCATGTTGAGAGTTCAAGTGAACAGCTATCAAATGTAACACTCAGAACCTCCTCCAGACCTTTTAACTGCCTGATTAGTAATGGAGTAATGAGAGAACAGGCCACACCTGGCCATGCAATTTGTTAGCCATTTGTTCAATTATTTATGATCCCCGCAAAATGTGTGAGAAGGGAGGTTATGAACAGTTTTGCACCAGATTATATGACAGCATCTTTTTCTCATTTAGCGCTTTTGCCCTAGAGGTGGGCGTGGCTAGATGCGTCTCACAACAGATCCAATCAACGCAATAGTTTACCGTGTATAGACAGAGTATGCACCTGCAAGTCGCCACCATCCCCAAGAAACAAAAGCGTCACACAGCATGGCTTACTTTTTTTTAAAAAGGGAACGTAGACTATGAAAACTGAACCTTCAAAGATGTATGGACAGATCAATGTATGTTTTTTTCTTTCTATGTTCCAAAACCTGTGGGCAACAGGCAAACATGTACAACCTGAAATAATAATATCACTTATTCAATTAAAGCTGATTAGCAAATTTTTAGCTTCAACCTTTTTAATTATTTCTACAACCTCTTTAACTGTCAATGGTAGGATTTTACGCTAGTCAGCCCTAAATTAGCAAACATATTTACAGCAGAGTTGATTAACATTTAGCGACTCGCACAAAGAGAGCTGGAGGTAAAAAAAAAATTTTGATTAAATACTAGAAGAAAAACTGCTAAAAAATTTCACAAAATATGCATTGAAATTGTGTGAAATAAATAAACTATTTATGTTTCACAGCAGGCGGCACGGTGGCTTTGTGGTTAGTGCTGTCGCCTTGCACCTACAAGGTCTGGGTTCGATTCCCTTCTCTGTGTGCATGGAGTTTGTATGTTCTCCCCGTGATTGGTGGGTTTCCTCCAACAGTCCAAAGACATGTACAGGGTTAAGTGGTACAGTATAGACAATAAGTGAGAGTGAGTGAGTGTTTCACAGCATTATTCCAATAATAAATTCATTGTAATTATATGATTTCAAGCTGCCTGGAGTCTATTTCAAAAGCATGCACTCAGAGAAACACACACAAAGTAAGTGACTTCTTAACCCTGTTAATTCTCTCATTAGCTAAAACGCAGTGTGCAGTGATAGGAACGACCTTCTCCTCGTAATCTTCTGGCACAGGGTTACAGCCACAGAGCCAGAAACAGCTGCGATACCTCAGCATGTCCTTCCTCCTGGGTCTTACCACACACTCATCCGGCGTTTAAAACAGTTTCATTAGCCAGCGTAGGTCAAAGCCCCATCTTCAATACTTTGGTTTAATTTAATATCAGATCAGATCATTCTGCACATAAGAGCATCCGAGAAAATAATGTCGCTGAAATAAGCTGAATGAAGAGCAGGATGAATGTCAGCAAAGTATATACACACATTAGCATTCAGAGACACAAAGCTGAGTCCACTAAAAGCTCATTGCCTCTCTGTGGCGATGAGAAATTAATCTGTTTGGAAAAAAAAAAGATGAGTGATGTGAATATGAATTATTGAATCATAATAAGTGATGATGCAGGTTTATTTTTTTTGCTGCTCCCCCGATGATGAATGCACACCACATAAACGGGCAGCTATAATTACATGCCACACACTAATATATTAATAATATTACAAATAATAAAGTGTTCACTAATAAAGCAAAATACTGTTTTTTTCACCTTAAAATTTTCTAATCTTAAAATCTGTATCTAAATAGTAATATTTTTAGCTGTGACGATTTTGAAGCCTTTTTTTTTTTTTAGCATTAACTGTTATGCTATTAAACATTCCTAAAATATGCCTATGCAGTGTTCATATATCCAAATGGGCAAAATCACCTGATTTATTTTAATGATCCCATCACAACATAAAAGTAAGAGGATTGCTAAAAAGAGATGTATAAGAGTGACATGAGACAAACAGATGATTCAGCTCGACGTAATAGATACTGTAACTCTTCAATTGGCTGAAATCACATCTTTGGTAATGATGCTTATGATGTAAACAACTTGTTAACTGTCCAGTTTGTGGGAAAAACACAAACAACAAAATTAGCATTAGTTTTTACTATTATTATTATCATTATTATTATTATTATTATTATTAATAATAATAATAATAATAATAATAATAATAATAATAATAATATTATTATTAATTATTATTATTATTTATTCAATAAGATCAGTGTGGTAACAAAAGCCTGTTAGTTCAACATGAATATAAAGGGGTGTTCAAGTCAAATCAGAACTTTAAATAAAAATGATTGACGAGTCTCTTTTTGATCGGTGCAACAGTTTTAAAGAAGGCCGTAAGTCTGTGAATGACGATCGCGGCCGAGGTGGCTCGGAGTCCACTGCAGTCGTTATCATGAACATCCAGCGTGTAGAACACCTAAATCCTTGAAAATCAATGAATGAATAACTTCTTGCCAACTTGTGGAAGAGATACAACTGTCTCTGTGAACTGTACTGTACACACAATCATTCACCAACACCATTCAGGAACTCGGGTTGGGTGTTATTGCCACATCACCCGTACAGTCCTGACCTTGCTCCAAGCCATTCCTACATGTTTGAACAATTAAAGGAGTTCCTGGGGGGGAGCAGGGAGGTCAATCATGGCTCTAGCGTACTGAGAAACTTTCTACCTTGATGGTATCCAAGCACCAGCAGGGATAAGTGCATTAGTGTGGCAGGCGATTATATAGAGAAATAAATGTTCTGTTATTCTGAACAATCAAAAGTCCCAGGTTGATTTGAACACCTCTTGTACATGGCTAGCTAATAGTGCCTCCCTGTACAACAAAAAGGAAGAGTTCAAAACAAATAAATTATTCTTATGTATATAGCAGTTACAACAATGGATGTTGTGACAAAGCAGTTTTAAAATTCATCCTTAATGATCAAGACAACAAGAGACAGAAATCTCGCAAAGAGACATATCCAAGAGGAAACCCATCCTCATGTGTATGGATTATACCGGATAGTGGAGTTATAAATTATTTCATTTCTATACGGTGTAAAAACATGCAGTGCATATAAACAGACAAATATATCATTTTAGATCGGTTATTTGTGATTTGTAGCACTTTTGCTAAAGTTCGCTCTTGCTGTGGTGCATAAAGTTGAGGTAATTAATATTCACATGCATTACTGTTTGTATGTAATTATGAAACACTAATGGAATTTTAGAGGACTATACAATACAGACGGAACGTTTTCAGACCCTTTTCCACACTTTGTTCAACGCTCCTCTTAAAATGGATTCAAATGTTTTTTCTCATTATTCAACACACAATACTCCATAATCACAACGTAAAACTGGTGTTTAGAGTGTTTTGGGACTTTGTTAAAATAGTAATAATAAAGTTTTTTGTTTACATTAGTATTCAGACCCATCACTTAGTACTTGGTTAAAGCACCTTTGGCAGTCTGGTTGGGAATGATGCTACAAGCTTGGCACTGCTTTCTTTTGGAAATTTCTTCCTTTCTTCTTGGCAGAATCCGACCAGGTTGCATAGGCACAGCTATTTCCTCTGCTGAAGATGTTCTAAGGGGTTCCAGTCCAGACTCTGGTTGAGCCGCTCAAGGACTTTCACAGAGCCGTTCTCTGTGCTGTCCTGGTGGAACACTTCAGGTCAATGTCTCGTCAAAATTTACTGTAAACCGAAATCCTGAGCACTCTGAAGAAGGTTCAATTCAGGATAGCTCTTTATTTTTCCGCCTCCATTATACTCTCTCTATATTAACTAAGCTGCCAGTCTCAGTTGCCGGAAAAACATCCCACAGCATGACGCTGCCACCACCGTGTTAGACTGTTGGGATGGTATTAATGAGCCGATGAATATTCATGTAAATGGAATATTTTAGTCTTTATTTGTTTAAAAACACTCCAAACACCTGTTTTTACTTTGTCATTGTGGAGAACTTTGTGGAGAATGAGGACAAAATAATGTGAAATACTTGAAATACCTTGAAATATATTGAAATGACTTTTTTTTTGTACATTTTTAATAGTACATTTTTATGTTACCATCAGGGTCAGTGAAGTTATAGAAGTTTTAGACCACAATAATTCATTAGTATGGTGTAGGGCCTCCTTTTGCAGCCAATACAGCATCAATTCATTTTGGGAATGACAGATACAAGTCCTGCACAGCGGCCAGAGGGATTTTGAGCCATTCGTCTTGCAGAATAGTGGCCAGGTCACTACGTGATGCTGGTGGAGGAAAACGTTTCCTGACTCGCTCCTCCAAAACAC
>JAQMYL010000007.1:23836303-23846892 GCA_030014365.1 Clarias pachynema | reverse complement strand
TGTGAAGCTGCTTTGAGACAATGACCATTGTTAAAAGCGCTATATAAATAAAATTGAATTGAATTGAATTGAATAGAGTGTGCAACAGATTTTAGGTGTACCTTTGGCATTTGGGAACCAGGAGTGGACCGCTTTGTGGGTGATCATTCCATGCAGTATGTGGGCCAGATCTGTGCCATGTCCTATCTGAAGAGACTATTACAACAAGGTCAAACTGCTATCATTGTCTTATCATCACGGGGGCATTTGGATACAGTGAAAACAAACCACAAAGCCACATACACATTACACTCTAAACTGATCTTTTACTCTTGCTTCCTCTCTGTACGTCCTACAGCATGTACTGTAGTATGTGTTTAATAAGTCAATTTCAGCATCTTTGTTTAAGAGCACCTGAGAAAGTTTTGGCATAGTGTCCTACTCAGATATCTAAGAAAATGCCCTAGATATGTCAGAAAAAAATGCTAGAAATCTGTTTATGTGAAGTCACATGCCTCATTATCTGATTGTGTCTTTAATGAATTTAAGACTCGCCGATTAAAGCATACTACAGAACAGGAATATCTAAATACACAAAACTCTATTCTCTTTTATGATTTGCCTTGATGTACAGGCTCTACAGCTAAATATGGTGGCTTACTGTATGATCAAGTCCAACCGGAACCTCAGGACTGAATCTGGAACACTTCAAAGAGCTACAGTTAGAAAAGAAAAGTCAGTGGCAGCTAATTAATCTGACATAGGTTTCGAGTTTCGTTTGTTTGTGTAAGGATCTGTGACTCATAAGTGGTGTAACATTGTGCCGGTCTGTTTTGGCTGAGATTATGATTCACACACCACGAGGAGTGTCAGATGAAGATGGTTATCTGAGGCAGCTGAGTGACACCCGTATTCTAGTGTGAAGGTGACCAGGTCTTCGCACGACAAAGGGTGGATATGCAAAAGACATCAAGGACACGTTCTGCCTGGCTGAAAGCCACGACAAATAAAACGGCTGGAATACACCGCCAAGGTCTTTAACATTCATTTGTTAACTCAATACCAGCTACCTGTACAATGTTAGAGAATAAAACCTGTTCATGTGTTAAAAAGATTAATCATCATTTGAGCTAAGAAATGAAAACACACACAGACATGGTGTTAGAAAAATCTAATAAAAAAACACACACACACACACATATATGTACCAATGTGTTTCATTCCTTTCATACCTTTGGCGACTTTTAATCTCTTACTGAACACATTATATATTGAATTCATTTATATGAAAGAATTCCGGTTCATTCGTTCTGACTTTTTGATTGTCCAGAATAAGAGAAGTTATGAGAGTGAAAACTCCCTTTATTTCTCCATATAATCCCCTGCTACACTAATGCACTTATCACAGCGTCTCACTAGTGCTTGGATACCATCAAGGTAGAAAGTTTTCTCAGTACGCCAGAGCCATGATCGGACTTCCTGCTTCACGTCTGAAACACCGGCCTCCCAGGAACTCCCAAACATGTGGAAATGGCTTGAGTTCAGGACTGTACAGCAGATGTAGCAATAAATCAATCATCAAGGATCATTTACATTTGGCAGACGTTCTCATCCAGATTGACTAACAGGAGTGCTTTTAAGTTTCTGTCATTGGAAAGACCCTTACATTCCATTCGTTAAATGTTCACGGGAACGACTGCAGTGGGCTCTGAGCCTCCTCTGCCAGGATTGTCGTTCATGGACGTATGGCATTTTTAAAAACGTTTCCACCATTCAAATGTTTTACAGCAGATAAGAGTCTCATCAGTGTACTGTGCTTGAAGTCGTCACAAGTCCCGGTTTGACTTGAACGCCCCTTGTAGTTACAGTTTCCGTTTTCATATGTTGTGGAAATGCCATGGAACAACTTGGTACTTGTTATTGAAGCTATAACCAGTTTTTCCCTCACCATTTTATCATCATGGGGGCATCATGAAAAAAAACAAATAAATAAACGCAGGCCACACACACATACACACACCCTTTGAGAATGTGCTGGTGGATGTATAAGCTCCCTGTTTAACAAACTTTTGAAATAGCTTTGATCTGAAATTTTGGCATGCCTTCATATCAGGTACCTGGACGAAAAACTCCTGGCTATGTGAGAACAAATGCGAGAAATTTGTTTATCGTATAACGACTAAGGGTTATGTGGTAGTCACGCAGCTCTCTATCTGATTGTGTAGTTAAAGAAGACTAGAGGATATGAGCGTAGTAGAAAGCAGTTAATGGTTTAGAGAGCGGTTTGAACAGAGTTGTTTTCCCTATTATGTTTTACCTTGATGCATCTGACTACATACCTTATTAACACGAGTAAATTCTTAAATCATGTAATATATAAAGAATAAAATACTACAGGCCTGCTGGTATGGGGGGGAAAAAACCAGCACACACCAAAGTGATTCATTCTTCTTATAGTATATAGGTGGTCAGGAGCTATAATATTTAATTTCTTACTAAACAAGCCATATTTTGAATCTACATGGGACGTTCAAGTCAAACCGGGACTGTCATAAATTAATGGTTAAAACTGATTGATATAATGATACAAAAGACTTCAAACACAGTACACTGATGAGACTCTTAGCCGCAATAAAACATATGAATGGTGCAAACGTTTTAAAGGAGGCCGTAAGTCATTTTGGTGATCATTTAGCATGTGGAACAGCTGATCATTGAAAATCAATGGATAAAGCGTCTCCAACTTGTGGAGAGGAACTGTACACACAATCAATCACTTGCACATTACAGAGACTCCGTACAGTCCTGACCTCGCTCCAAGTCTGATCACAGCACCAGCGTACTCAGAAAACCTTCTACCTTGATGGTATCCGAGCACTAGTGAAACGCTGGAATAAGTGCATTAGTGTAGCAGGAGATTATATAGGGAGTTTTTATTCTCATAACTGAGTTCTATTATTCTGCACAATTAAAAGGCCAGACAAAAAAAGATGTCGAGTTCCCACTTTCACAATTGTTGCTAAGACTATTATTTCAAAATTGGGGACGGCTGTGGATCTGACATAATTGCAATAGAGGAGCGATAAAGAAGGAGTATAACCATGGCAAAGCCAGTATCTTGGTACAGTAAGGCCACAGATAATGGTGATGATTTATAAATAGTTCTACGGTGCTCTGTCAGGGGCTACAGATCATATATAGAGTCAGCCAAAATAATGAATGCACACTTCAGGAAATATGATATATGATACTAATAATATGATAATATCATTAATGTTATATTAATATAATATACTGTACTGTACATCGTACTATGTTTTTTTCCTAAGTCTTTTTGCTGCTGATTATATGAGGGGGAAAATAATGACATACTTGTAATACATTGAAATAATTGGAAACGCAAAAAAACGCTTTTTTTTCAACTTTTATCTTTTTTTTTTTCAAATTCTTTCCTATATGTCACTTTTATGTTGCAAATCCAGGTCGGATTATATATATAGATATTTTACATGAAATGCTATGACTTAAACTCTCTCACTCAGTCTCACTCACTCACTCATCTTCTATACCGCTTTATCCTGTATTCAGGGTTGCGGGAACCTGGAGCCTATCCCAGGGGGCTTAGGGCACGAGGCGGGGTACACCCTGGACAGGGTGCCAATCCATCGCAGGGCACACACACATACACACTATGGGCAATTTTTGGAAACGCCTGTGGAGACTGTGGGAGGAAACCGGAGTACCCGGAGGAAACCCACCAAGCACGGGGAGAATATGCAAACTCCCCTGCAAACGAGCCTGGCCGGGAATCGAACCTGGACCCTGGAGGTGCAAGGTGACAGTGCTAACCACTACACCACCGTGCCACCCTGACTTAAAAATCATTAATCATTTATTCCTGGTCATCATGTGGAACGCCACTGCTCGAGCTGCCTACAGAACGACTGACCACAGAAAGGCTTATGAAAAAAGAGACATACAGGAGAACTACAAGTCAGAGAAATCCAAAGGTCTAATCTACACAATCTTACCACACAGCTACCCACAGCTCATGATGATTCTTGAAAGCAAAACAATCTGTCACAAAAATTGTAAAGGTCCCGTAGTGTTAGGGTTTTCTGACATGTTCCTTAGATGATGGGAACTTTCCTAGGCTCCTCTTTCTTTGTTCCCCCTCTTCCTCCTCATTCCTTATATGGCGGTACTTCTCATGGTTCGTTTCCCTCTCTTTTGTTTCCTGGGATTTCATTAGGACATGCAAATGACTCATGCTCTTTTGATGTAGCACCTGATGGATGTATCATGGACATGTATGTCCTCAGAAAACGGCTGAGAACAAGAACAAGAACAAACAAACAAAAAAGCTTTTTCGTGAATAAACTAAAGAACATTCAATACTCCATCATGTACATGTGTGTGTGTGTGTGTGTTTCTCTCCCGGTTGGCCTTAGCCACTGAGCTACCCCTGGGACATAGAACCTGGCTTGTGCTTCTTCAATAAACACAAAGAAGAAGTAGAATAAAGGAAGTCGACCTTCACACTCCCGTCTTACTCATCGTCTATACCGATTTATCCTGTATGCAGGGTCATGGGGGGCCTGAAGCCTATACCAGGAGACTTAGGAGACAAGGCGGGGTACACCCTGGACACTCCACACACATACACGCACTCATTCACACACTACTGGGAATTTGGGAACACCAATTGGACTGTGGGAGGAAACCGGAGTACCCGGAGGAAACCCACCAAGCATGACAAGAACATGCAAACTCACACAGCATTCACACAGACCCTGAGGCAAGAATCGAACCCTGGAATCGCAGGACAACAGTGCTAACCAATATGAGACCCTGCCACTCCTTTGCACTATGTCTAATATTATAGATTTTTTTAGAGACAAGGTTAAGAACGCCTCTCCCACCTGCTACTTTATCATCTATGGCTATGTAGGTCACACAGTACAGTGTGTTACACATTACACAACCCTACCAGACTTTGGGGGTGACGTGTACTCCAATCCGTTCCCAAGTGAAAGCAGCCTAAGTGTGTCTTTGCTAGCTGATGCACTGCAGTAGCCGAACTGCACTATTGGAAATACTTTCTTTTCTCTCTGTGAACTACAGCATATGTATATTTATAATATAGAGTATTATGCGCATGAATAAATATAAATCTGTTCCATGAGCACACTGAGTTTTAAAAAAAATGAAGGTTATTAATAACTTGATAAATGAGGCTTGACAATTTCCTGCTTTTCATTATCATTTGGATCAAGTTTAAACATTTACCACAAACAACCCCCCGGTCTACAGCCGGTAAGTGCAAGTACATAAAAAAAAGAAAAGCCGTAAACCCGGCTCTCTGACCTCGTACGCACTTCAGTGCCCATTACGGCTTTCTTTTATCATTAACATGCTGTAAATCCACCGAGTAACAGGTGGTGACCAGGATCTTTACACACGGTCGTATTAAAACGTCTCGCTCGGCTCCGACGACTCGCCGCACAGATCATTCGTCATTGCAATTCTCGCTCGCCCGAAGGTGTTTGAGCAAATATTTTGTCATGAGCATGGATTTGATGGTTTAAAACAACCTGCACTGACCTTCGCCCAGATAATGGAACTAAACAAAGCCATGAGGGTTTCATGTCTGGTTATACAGTCGGACGCAGAATTACTGGCACAAGCAACAAGCGAAATCTTAACTTTATTTTAGTTACATTTATTAAATCAAGATGGGGAAGATTAGAAAATATTTAGACGGTTCGCCAGAAGAAAGGCTTGACTTTTATTAGATCACAAATGCAGAACCTGGATTTCACTAGAACTGGACCTTTAACTGGACCTGAATTCTATGAGACTATGAACTATTTTTGTGTAAAATGTTGTGGGATGTAGCCTCCGAGTGGCGCAGTGGTAAAGTGCTCGCCCTATCATCCGGAGATCGCTGGTTCGAACCCCGAGTGATGCTGTAACCTCTCACAGCCGGAGGCCTAGAGAGAGCTGATTGGCTGAGCTCTCTGAGAGGGGAGGGATGAGAGGTACTTCGCGCTCCCACATTAACGACGGCTCTACAAGCCAATCAGGGGCGTCTGTGAGCTCACGTAAGCGGAAGGAGCGGATAGCGCTGTTCCTCCAAGTGTGTTACGCCGCCTCCAATGGTGCGTGAGCGAGCAGTTCGAAAAAAAATGGTCGGTGACGTCACGTGGGTCGGAGGAAACACGTGGGCGGTCTACGGCCCTCCCGACTGAGTGGTGGTAGAAGCTTAATGTGGGAGCCCCCTAGTGACTGGGAGGAATTGGACACGACAAAATTAGGGGAGAAAATCAAGAAAAATCGGGGTAAAAATAAATTACAAAAAAAAAAAAATGATGTGGGATACAAGTATACAGTATGTGGTGTTGGGGAGCTGTTTTCCTCCACATGCCCAGGGAAACATGTTAGCATCATATACAACATCATAAACTCCATAAAGAATCACACCATTCAGAGTTATTTATTAAAAAGAAAAATCAGCTTCTGGTTGGATCGTCCAGTAGGGAAGTGATCCAAAACTTACAACCAAACCCAGCTGAACAGGAGAATCCACAAGGGCAAACCACATAGCCTGGCACGATTCATTGCTTACTGTTGGACAATCCCAATAACAGAAAAGGACAGAGTGCGGTTACGAGTGCTGTAATGTTACAGAAATTATCTTGTACAAAGGCAGGGGTGCCAATAACTCTGACACACGGTTTGACTTTGTTAAAAAATCATTAGCATGAGAATGTAGATCATTCATCTAGCCTGTCAGAATCTCATTGAACGAGGTCATGAATTGACATAAGCCATTCATCAAACGTTTTGAATATCTACTGGTTCTCAGCCTCAGGAGCAGCTCAACTTTTACAGCTGTTTCTCCTGTAACTTTGTGTGCCGCACTTGACTTTTACTTCTTCTGTGATTATTGCTCAAGTGCACTGCAGTTCCTTCACCTCCTGGATTCTGTGTGTACTGTATTGAATATGGGCTATGATCAAGAACGTCCGTGACTCGAAACGTTAAAAGGTTTGATATTAAGAGTCTGACAACACGGCATGGTGTTGGTGCCAGGCAGCCTACTTTGAATATTTTGGGAACCGCTGACTTTTGGTTGGAGTTTATCCAGAATGGTTTGAAAAAGAAAAAACATCATGTTCTGCAGGAGGAAATTTCCTGTCGATGAAAGAAGTCAGAAGAGAATGGCCATGAAATGGTTAAAATTCAAGAAACTCTATGGTAATTTGAATAACCATCCTTACCAACTGAGGTAGACAGAAAAACATCTCAGAATGCGTAACACGCCAAACCTTGAGGAATGTCAAGCATGTCAGGTTCCGAAAGTATGAGTCACATGATGTCATTTTCTTTTTCCTCCTATGTCCTGATGTTTTTTTTTGTTTCCTGATTTCCCCGCATGTGGCAGAGTGGATTACTGATTACTACTCGCAACTTGCACCTCCAGGTTCCGGGTTCAATTCCTGCCTCGGGCCTGTGTGTATGGAGGTTGCTTGTTCTCCCTGTGCTTGGTGGATTTCCTATGGTTTCCTCCCACAGTCCAAATGCATGCAGATTATGTTAACTGCCGTTTCCAAATTGCTTGTAGTATATGTTTGTGTGACCTCTAATTAATTGTCTCCTAAGTCTCCTGGGATCGCCTTTAGGCCCCCTGTGGCTCTGTATAGAGGATAAAGCGGTATGGACGATCAGTGAAGGAGAGAGAGATTTCCTCGGCCCATGACGATCAACAAAAGGTTTTTTTCCCCTCCATCTTCATTCTTCATCTTTTCCCTTCATTTTTTGCCTCCCACCCATTTGTCACCCATGTCCTTTTAGGGTCTAGAGTCTAGACGGGGCATATATTTATTTATTTTTCCTATTAGAACACGCAAATTTCCTTCAATTAAAGCTTAATAGCACCAAGGGCGCTAATACTTCTGGACATCAAAACATCCAAATGTTGACCATAACATGACATAATCTCTAAGAAAATGTTAAACTGGTAAAATTTTAATATAAGCATTGTATCTTGGGGTGTTTGAGTCGCGGATGCTGTGTGTTTTTTTTTTTTGCAGAGTCCGTCTCTTGACAGGCTTTGTTGCCTCGAGAGATTTGTGACTCACTGGTGTCAAAGGTGCATCTGCACTCAGCCGTTCACTGTCATCCCTCCCTGTCGCATTTCACTGTCATCTAAAAAATGCTTTGAACTCCCAAGAGTGACTTTGTCAAGACTCCAAGAAAGAAACACAAATTTCTCCAGAACACATCACCCATTTCACACGGTCCAGGGCTGACTGGGAGACGCGAGTACTCAGGACAAAAGCTCCTTTGTACCCAGAAGTCGACCAGATTTGAAAAATTGCACGGGTTTGGTAGTTGAGCTACCGTTCAAGCCGGGTCTGAACGCGCCCTGAGTGTAAAGCGTAGGTCACTCGCAGTCACGTTCACATGCAGTCTGCCTCCTTTACATTCTCATCAGACACAGGGAAGAAAAAACTAAATAAAAAAAAAACAGTCATGCTGGAAAATCGCTCAGGAGCCTGACGAACACCTGAAGACTGTAAACAATCAGGTTGGGAAACTTCCCAAACTGAAATAATGCTAATCTTTAAAGAGCAGCTTTACACTCTTTGTGCATAAACGTGTGAAAAATACACGTCTTCCATCTCTGCCACGAGGCTTGCGCTCCATTTCATATTCATTAAGCGCATTGGAGTTGATAAACGGCAAAAACAGCCAGCCTCTGAACTGCAAATCGGCCAGAAGTAACGAAATTTTAAAAAGAAAAAAGAAAGGCAATTACATCCATAATGAGATACGTTGATTAAATGCTTAACTATAGGGTTGCTATGAATGTTAGATATTGATACAAAGCAAATAATATAAAAGTGATGTATCGGAGATCAGCTTGGAAACTCAAACATGAGGACTGGAGAGAGAGAGAGAGAGAGAGAGAACAGACAAGAAAGAAAGAAATGATTTCATTTCTCACTCTTCATAACTCTGGTTTTTAATGAAGTCCTTGGAGAAAGAGAAAAAAGTTCGCAGACATGAACTACTGCAAACAAATAGAAGCTTTGTGCTGGCACTTTTCTTTGTCCTCCTTTCAGTGAAAAAAACAAGAAGCCCAAGTGTAATTAAATCCAGCAGCTGGTTTTTAGCAACAGGCCAGCCACATCCGTTTCATTAAGGATCTTTGTTAAGTGTTTGGATGAAGCAACAGCTCAAGCCCTCGTAAACACTCCACGTTGTTAACTCCTGGTTACAATCCAGGCTTTTGGGGCTTGATTCTTTATTATAAGGAAAGAAGAACAACTGTTTTTCAAAAGAGAAGAATTTTAACTGGAGCCATTAGTGATGTTTTTTCCCCCCATTCTTTAAAGTAATGATTCTGGACTATCTATTAGTTCAATGTAGATTGTTTTTTGCTTTCATGCTCAACCAGTAGGACACAACTGAGGATTTTGGAACTTCACAGCTCCAGTGTTTGATCCTGAGGGTCAAATTGAGAGTGTCTCTCAATGCATGTTCTTTCCATGTTTGTTTTGGGTTTCTTCCGTGTTCTCCGCTTTCCTTTCACCTCCCTCAAACATGTAGATTGATTGATGACCCTAAATGTGAACGAACATGTGAACACAAGTGTGTACGCGTTCAGGGTCCCCTTTGATAAGTTGGGTGTCTCATCCAAGGTTTATCCTGGACAGGCTTCAGATTCACTACTAACTTGACCCAGATAAACAGTTCATGCAAGACAAATGTACCCGTGCAAGACAAATGTACTTCCAATTCCATCACTGTTCGTTTATTTAATAAGTCATTGGTGAATGTTGAAGGGTTTCAGTGACCTATAACATCACGACAATGAATGATTATTGCTGTATGGCAAGGGGAAAGTTATGTTGACCTACAGTATATACACTTATACACACATACATACTTGCACAGTCCAACTAACATACTACAGGTAATTTAGAAATAAAAAAGAGCATATTTTGGATGGTGGGAGGAAACCCACTGAGACCAGAAAGAAAATGCAAACTCCAAGGACATAACCAGAGGCAATAATCAAACTCCAAACCCCTTGGAGGTCCACTTTTTTCCTTTATCCAATCCCCCCACCCATTTTTTCTTTACCCCTAGCCAATGTCCTTTTAGGTCCTCTGTAGGAAACGGAGTCTAGACTGAGCATATATTTATTTCTTCATCCTATTATTCTTTATCCCAAATTTCCTTTAATTTCCAAGGGTGCTAATACTTCTGGACATGTTAAGATTGAAATATAATATTGTAGCGAGTCCAGGATAAACCTTGACACCCAATTTATCAAACTTATTATAGTATTTTGGACAGTGTAACGGAAACCACTGAGACCAAAAAAAAGAGGCAAATTTCACGCACATAACCTAGAGGCAATATTCGTACCTCGAATACGAAGGTCCAAAAGGCAGTGCTAACTGTGACTCCACTGGGCCATCAGATATCCACAAATATCTGGAAATTTGTAAAAAAAATATATATATATATATATATATACTCAGCAAAAAAAGAAACGTCCTCTGACTTTCAACTGCTTTTACTTTCAGTAAACT
>JAQMYL010000007.1:23794688-23817633 GCA_030014365.1 Clarias pachynema | reverse complement strand
TTTTTCCATTTTTCCATGTGTATTCTACCTGAAAGGTGAAATGCAATAAAATACACCCAGTGCCCAAATAATGCATTGTCTCTGTTTTTTCTTGAAAACAATTTGCGCCCCTCTTCCGATCTTTCCCTGTTGAGAACCAATCCGTTAGAGAAATGTCACTGACTAGTCATTACCTTATCTTGAACTCTAAGAACTCTAGCTCCATCACAGTGGAACCTTTCTCTCTGAGAAAACCCGAATTCATGTTATGCCGTATTATATATATATCCTACCCAACCCAGTGTTTCCCCACACACGGTGTACTTGGTCGGACCGCCCAAGTGTATTTGCCCAGCCTTTTTAATAATGAACGATGCCATCCGCGGTCAATTAACTAGTAGAGGACTGTTCACCTCTTACGCTACCACTCCTGTACATGTTTATTCTGCTACCACAAGAGCGATGTACTGAGAGACAGGAAAACAGGGAAAAAACAGGACGTTTAACCCTTAAAACTTAAGAAGCACGGCTCGTATTGGCAAAACAGCATTCATCAATGACTGATTTATATATTTTTAAAAAATAAAAATTTTTTACGTGTATTGCATCCCTGTGGAGATGAGTATCTCTGTGGAGGACACTTCAGACAAACAATTGTGCATTTGGGTTATATTTGTGATGTATGTTTTTTAAATTTATTTTTTATACTTTTAAAATGTGTAAATTTTACTGCTACTGGAATATGGGAATGACGTCGCCAAAAACGACCATAAAACACATGATCTTCAATTCAACTCAATTCAATACAATTTGATTTGTATAGCGCTTTTAGCAATCGTCATTGTCGCAAAGCAGCTTTACACAATTGAAAGAAATTATGGAAGTCTGTATAAAATGTAGTGTAAAATGTGTATGAATCAAAATGAGAAGATTGGCCCTGATGAGCGAGCCGAGGGCGACGGCAATAAGTGATCTTATGCATCTGTGCTATGCTTTCTTTGCTTATGTGACCAATTTAAAAACTTTTTTGCTCAGTCATGTTTGCATAGTTGGTCAAAATGAAATACAATTCTGTTCATCATGGGTTGAGCTGAAAAAAAGGACATGTCACTCTATATTGCAGAATCCTGACCCCTATATATATATATATTTATTAAAACAGTGCCATTTTTCTACACCAAAGCGTGTTTAGTTCTTAATGTTTTTACTTTATATTACTCTTCATCTCGGAAATGTGAAATTAATAAAATAGCAAATAAATTAAAATGATTGTGTTAAAGATCATATGTATTTGTTGTTTGTTGTATGTAGTAGACCACTTTTTGTGCTGGAATGTAATGCTGGCCCGTTCCACTGGCTCCCACCACTAGCATATTTCAGATCTGTGGAAAACACTGCAAGCTACACATCGTATTTGAAATAAAGGTGAAAAAGAGCAACTCTTACCAGTTCTCGATAAACTCCCTCTGGCCTGCTCTCCGTCCCGGCCTTATCTCGTTCCTCTCTTTTCCTCTGGAACGTGTCTCGACTCTTGTAAGTGGAACCTGGATTGGTGAGGTTGCTCCCTGCATTGCCTCCACCGCCAAACGTCCGTGTCTGCACACAAGCACGGGTTAAAAGAATAAATAAATAAATAAATAAATAAATAAAATCCTGTGGATCTATATCAAAGGATTGTAGATTTGTAGTTAAAATTATATTTCTCAATAGAGCAAGCAGACAGATCTGTATAAAACATCATATACGATATTTTAGCATCTAAAAAATTAATAAAGTGATGGATGGCAGAGCGGAATAATCATTCATTGCCCTAACATAGGAAATTAAATTTTTCATTATTCATTTCAAATCGATATATATGTATATATATATTTTTTTGGTCCTGTCTGAGAATCATTACTCTCGCTCAAAGCCTAGGGGTGAAATTATACGAATAGACAACCCAATTACTTATTACATTAATACATTTTGGGCTGCAAAAGTGGCCGCAAAAAAAAAAAAAAATCTCAGCAAGTAAATGAATTAGACCGAGGAGCAGTTTTCATATTTCCACATTGCAGAAAGATTTCAGACAGCCCGAGTCAGAGTAACGAGTCGTCGGGGCTGCATAAAATATTCATGCTGCAATTAAAATAAAACTCTACTGCAACGCTCGCTAAAGTGCTCTAATGTATGCAAACTCACAGTGAAACTATAAGCACTATTTATCAAGTGAACGTACTTCATAAAATTAATCATGTAGTTGATTACTTTCCATGAAAAAAAAAAATGCAATATTTACCTGATTTCTACCCATTCAAATAAATAAGCACAATATGGTGTGATTTCATTAGATTTGTTTGCCATGAGAACGAGAATAAACACTAACTCCGCCCCTTAGAGGTGGGAAATGTAGCACAAAAGGTATACACCCTAAGGTATAGGAAATATTTTTTATATTTTAATATTACCAATGAAAGCATATCCTGAAGTGTTTTATTCTCCTCATGCCATAGCAATTAGCAAGTTTATACGTTTAAACTTAAAGATAAACACATTCTTCATTTTATCCATTTTATAAGAGATGGGGGAAAAATCGATTCAGTTATGTATCCTGATTCTTTTGTGTGGCAACTCATGTATCTCCACAATGACTCCAAAACAAAAAAAACATTGTATACTGAATCAGGATATTTATAAAATTTCAATATTAACAAAAAGCAATACTAATAGAATCGCTACTTTGATGTGGTGATAATATTATATTGGCTGGCCCCTGCTGATTCCCATCCCTACTAAATAAATTATTACGAATAACTTACGAATGGCTCAGACATGCTAAGAGTCTGTGTGATGACTGTGATGACCTATTATAACCAGAGGAATGACGGTTTCGACTTTGTTTTTACCAGAGACTTTAATTTTCTACTTTGGTGTTGCTTTGCATTTCTGTTTTACATCCTGTTCACCCTAGCCTGGCTGCAGGTCGCTCTGGGTTTTGGGAGCCCTTGGCTGGTTATGCTTTCCTACAGTTTACTGCAGATCACCATGGTATTTCCCGGTAAGTCATCACAATTTCTTAATTTGTAGCAAAAATCGTGAACGTGAGAACTGGGCTTAAGACCATGCAGAATTTCACTAAAAATTACTCATGGGTATAGTACAAATACAAGTGTGATTCAACACCCTGCTCATTATTTTCTCCTTTCCCCACCTCTTTGCTTTTGGCTACTTCAGCGATCGCAGCGATCCTCTGCTTCTCAAACTCTTCATTTTCATTTGTAGCTTTGGAAACATTGCTGCTCTGTAGGGTTTTCTTCTGGTCCAGGGTTTTACTGTCCACCTCATCCTTACGGACACATTTCTAAGGATGGAAAACACTGATAAGATGTTTGCTTTATGTATAATTGAATGAGCTGAAGGGGGGGGGGTTTCGGACGTTTACCTGTCCGAAGGGCACAAACGGAGGTGGGCCACCCTCCGCCCCTATATTTGACCTGCTGTGCCTCGCCAGACTCTGTTGATTTTAAAAAGAATTTAATTCAATGCAGTAACAACAACTCTGCTTCAACTATTTTCTCCTAACAAAATGCCCCTAATAAAGATTTATTCATTTTACTTAATTATGAATTGAGAACATACGGTATGTGAGCAAAAAACAAATAAGATCATAATTTATTACTCATAGCATGTGACAATTTCCAGAAGCTCACCCTTTGCAGCTCCCATTTCTCAATCAGATGATCCACCTCTCCCCCGAGGACTGCAATCTTGGAATTGTCTAACAGCAACAAACCGTTTTTCACCAGCACCGTACCCAGGAGTTTCACTTTGGTTCCAGGTGGAGTGTTCAGACTGGAATCGGAAAAAAAAAAATCACAGCACACCTCTGTCAAATGTTTTTGGATTTATTACACAGTAACAAACACGGAATATTGTTTGAAACTAAAACAGTGTACTGTCCTCAAGAATTATTGGAATAAATAATAATATTAATTACAATTAAAAATGAAAATAGATGGATTTTTTTCCTTTTTTTTAACAGGTGACAAAAGTGACCGACACCTCTCAGAAATATTTCAAACTAAATGACAAGCAGTGTAAACTTTAGGGGGAACATATATATACAACATATACATATACACACATACATGTATATACAGTGAAACCTCGGATTGCGAGTAACGCGGTTTCTGAGTGTTCCGCAAGACGAGCAAAGATTTTTTGTAAAATTTGACTTGGAAAGCGAACAAGTCTTGGTTTATGATTACTGAGTATCATGTATCACGCATGCGCTTCTTGTTTTGACGCCGAGCGTCACATGATCACAACTGAGCCAACGTTTTTCTCTCTCTTGGGCTGCGGAATTGTGGGTAATTGGGAATTGTAGTTTACTATAACACTGTGACCACGTGTGTGTGCGAAAACATTTTTTATTTTGTGTCTGTATGCGTGTGTGTACAGCGTGCGTGTAAAGCAAAAGCAAGTCTCATTAGAGAGGTTAAAGATCCATTTTCTCTTTCTGCTCAAGGCTGCTCTTTGTGTCTGTGTGCGCGCGCGTCATTGGACACCGTGCCTCCCAAGCACTCGATTGCGTGTGTCGCTCAATCGAGTGTCATTAGAGAGATTCCTTGTTTATTTTTCCAATAAAACAGTGTTTCGTTGTGTGCACGCACATGAAAAGAGTGGATGAAGGGTGTGTAAAACGAGAAGGGGGAGAGGGGAGCTTACTTTAGATTCACACACACACACACACACATTTTTTGCTGCACAGGATTTATTTTTACTTTTTTTTTTTTTTTTTTTTTTAAGTAAAGTGCAGGTTAATTTTATTTTTACTTTATATTTTGTGTTAATTATTTTTATGTATTTATTTTTTTGGGCTGCGGAACAAATAATTAGAGTTTCCATTATTTCTTATGGGAAAATTTGATTTGGTTTACGAGTGTTTTTGGAATATGAGCCCGCTTCCTGAACAAATTATGCTCGTAATCCGAGGTTCCACTGTATGTATTGCTCTCAATTTCTAGGAAATCTTTCCAGTTTGAATTGTGTATGATGATGCTTAGATTAAAAATTGCTCTCATCTATCAACATGGAAAACCTTACTGTGAAAAAAAAGAAATAAAACAAAGGATTTCTAGACAAAAAGACACTGTCTGCCCTCTTCCACATGCATGTGTTTACAGACGCCTACAATTGTCTAGTGTCACTTTAACTGACAGATATAAGTGAGTAAGCCACTCCCACCCACTGAGTACAGTACATTACTCTCATGTACTCCCGGGCCACAGATGTCATCATCACGATTCAAACTTAACACTTAATATGCTTAACATGTATTAGAGACAAATTAAACTGTCTGAAGCACAATGCTCCTTATATTGTCCAGCCTAAAAATAACAGCTAGTTTTCAACGGTCTGAGGCTTTTCCTAAGAAAAGTGCAAAGAAATACAGCTCCTGAACTCTTACTCTGTAAACTGCACTAGCCGTAGATTATCGATGCTTTGGGGCTGGTGGTTTGGGGGCTCTTAATGCCATCTGCCAGGTGGTAAAGAATTTCCCTCAGCCGGATCTTTCAACGACATAATAAACCACGCGAGGATCAATATCGACATAGTAATGGGCACCGGATCAACATTATGACTATCTCGGTCTACAGAAGTGACCCAGATGAAAACCTGTAGTGAAGAGACTGTCTACATCGCACAACCTTAAGAATATCAAGGAGTCTGAACTCTTGTGCATGTCATGCAAGACTCTAAGCTTGTTAGACATCACAGGAAGAGGCTCAGTGCTGTTATTCTCTCCGGGGGACATGAGGCTTCATTAAATATTAATAGTGAGAGTGTGGATCAAGTGTTTACCATGGGAAAAAAAGACATTATTTTCGAAATGCGTTGGGAAAATATTCAAAGGATGATATACAACATTTCAGAAATTCAGCTAGAGGAAAAGATTTAATATAAATAAATTAAAATGCACACGCGCGCACACACACACACACACACACACACACACACACACAGTATATCATGGTATAAAGCATGGTTGCTTTCGAAAAGGGTGGAAAATACGTCTGAAACATACTATGGCTGCAAAGAAAGAATGCGTCACTGGTTTAGAAAAACAATGCAGTCAAAGCAGTGCATTATGACCACATTGTGTTTAATAATGTTTTTATTCTTTGCAACTGCAGTGTGTTCCAAAATTATTGGCACCCTTTGTGGACAAATAAAGGTGATTCCCATGATTACCTAAATAAAAAAAGGGGGGGGGGGTGGAGAAAGAGAGAGCGAGAGCGAGAGAGAGAAGAAGAAGAAAAAAACCCAAAAAAAAACACATTTAGATGCCAGATCCTACCCGCATTTCCTTTTATTGCCTGTTCTAAAAAGTAAACCAACCCCTATCCTTCAGCCCTCTTTCTAAATTTCACATCAGCTGTGCAAGTTTAGATTCAAAGCCAGCAGTCTGATTTTAATTAAAGTGAACTTATCGGAGAGAGAGAGACAGAGAGGGAGGAAGAGAGAGAGAGAGAGGAAGAGAGAAAGAGAGAGACTCAATTTCCCCTTCACAAGCATACCAATAAGATATAAGCCTGAGGAGATGATGAGAGGGTGTAGTGATTATGCAAAAAAAAAAAAAAAAAGTTTTCGCATTTTCTCAAATGGATCTCCCTGCTAAATTTTAGTGTGACACGGAGCACTTATGAAAGCACTCAGGCTCAAATCTTTCCCCTCCTTCGTTTATGCGACTTGTCTGGTCGACGATCAGGTTGAGCTCTTCTGAATGTGTTCGTTAGAAACGAGGACTGGGGCAGGGTGTTTGAGTCTCTGATGTGTGACGCTAGTGCTCCAATTAGAGCCGTTTACCTCGGGCATTTCAGGCTGTGGCACGGAAACGAAACCAAAAGACAAAAAAGTGTTGAGGAAGTGAGTTTGACTGGTTTGCTTGGTTAATCTGATACTTACAGCAATGTAAAAGAGCATTCTCAGTACGGGAGATGATTTTACAGAATTTTACCCCTATACCAACACAAACAAAAAGTTGTTTTAAAAGTTCCTGTCAGACTGAAAAAGTAAAGCTGACTTTCTCCATACTAACATGCATAATGATAATGCTTAGCATTCCTAAGTCCATGGCGCTTTAATATTTAGTTATGGCCATAAAACTCCATACACAAATAATTTCCTGAATTTTGTCCATTTCCTCCATTTTTTATTATTTCAACTAGATTTTCCCCCTAATGTGACCTTATGTGATGTAAGAAGAGACCCTCCTCCGGCTTGGTGCTCAGCTGCTCGGTTTGCTGGAGGGGTGTGGCTCAGCAGTAGCTCATTTATTTAAATACTGAAAAGGCACACTTGGAGAAGGAGTGAAATAAAGGAAGTTTGGGAGAAAAATTGTTCTTTCAGCTTCACACTTCGGAGGAGGAGGAGACCTGTGCTAATTTGTTATGTAAGAGATAGCAAAAATACGTAATCTATGCTGTAGATGTACAAGTAGTTAAAATAAATAAAAGATTTAAACTTGACAGTGTAACCTGTATACATTGGCAACTGAAAAAGATTTTTAACTCCTCAATCGAGGGGAGTCCATATGCACAAATTTACATAAAACATAGGATAGAAACATTTTTCTGTACTAGAGTTTTGTAAGTACCACCAAATTGTCAATTCTCCTGCAAATGAATTGCAAATAAGTTCATTACATTTCTATTTGGATAAACAGTCATTCTGATTTAATTATTGTGTAATTTATACCAACATACTGTACCTGTTCCTAATTATGCAACACACTTCACATTCTCTGAAAATACATTTAAAAAGTTCAATGGTACGAGTTGCGGATCGTAAATGTTGAGAGTACGATTTCAATGGAATTCACAGCTCAAAAATCCCCTCCAGTCTCTCTCTCTCGAGGAAAAAAGAAAGAAAAAAGAAAAAAAGACCGGCTATAACACTGGGGAGGAGAACAGTAGGACGTATTATCTCCTGGCGCTGAGGAGGGAGACAGGGATGGATGGAGAGTGAGAGAGGAGGAGTACATGCATAAAGAGAAGTCTGTTCCTCAGACAAGCGTGGCAGAGCAGTGCTCGAGTCTCCACCTGTACCGGCTGGAATGGATCCACGTCGCCGGCTGGTGCCAGGACGCAGCGGTAAATAAGACGGGGGGAAATGGAGGAGGATTAAGCTAGTGGAAAAAGGGGTGAAACGAGTTAAACGAAAGCGAGGTGAGCAGAGGCAAGAGGGTCACTGTCACTGGTGTTAGGCAGCTAGGTCTTGCATCCTGATCTCAGATTTCCTTCTGTTAAACTGTTCTCACATCTATTGAGATCTGAATAACAAGGCTGTCTCTCATGCAGACAGAAAACCGAACATCAAAACGTCAGGGAACAGAGCTGCATTTATAATTTATCATCATTTCCGGATAAGCCCTATTGATATTTAAACAAACAGCAGCCATGACTAGGTTAAAACTGGTGCAAAATACTCATGTCATCAAGTAAGGAATAAAGACATTCTGTGAAAGTAATAACTTATGGAGTGGTGTCAAGACCCTTACAATCTGCAGCACTAAATATCTCCATATAATAAATTAAAAAGGGTATGTCTTCCAAAGGGATGTAAACTTTTGCACTCAACTGCATTAAAACAGACTGGTCAACATCTCACAGCCCACAATTAAAGACTTGTGTGTACTAATTTAACCAGAATTATTACTGTTTATTTATATAATTCCCATAAATTTGATCGTATAAACAACTTTCTTCTTTCCACAAAGGGTGCCAATATTTTTGCATTTTACACTCTGTTTGCAAATAATTCAACACAGGTTTATTTACAGACAGCATATCTTGCATAAGCTGTGGTGATAGACCTGATTACAGACCCGCCTTTGAGACCAGGGTGCGCTTCAAAATTATTGGCACCCTTTGACGAAATTGAAAACAGTTAAACTGCATACAGTATATTGGGTTCAAATTTCTTTCTGTGCCTATTACAATTTGTTTTGTTAAAGATGACTGAGAAACAATTATATATTATTATTATATTATATATTTATATCTATATATTTTTTATTCCTTATCATGTAAAACTCGTACAGCTTGATAGACATTCTTTGGTTAACGTGTCAACATCTGTACTTTGTATAATTATCTGTCCTGAGCTAACGGACTTATTCAATCTCTCCAGAGCCACATCCATTGCGTTTTTCCCTGAGTATATAAGTAAGCTAATTACCATTTAATGTAATAATCACGACTATGTACAGCGCACATGACATTTGTTCATGTACTTGATAGCTCTTTAATTTCATGTGTGATTAATGACATCATCAAATTAATTACACAAGAGAATAAGCGTTAAATTGATTTGGATCTCGGTCAGAGCTTGTGTCTCTGTGATCATTAATTAAGCCTTAGTGTCACAGGAAGAATTCACTAATGTTAACTTGAGAAATACTGTGTGTACTGTATATTCAGGATTCATTCAAACTGAACTTGCATAACGATTGTCAGGATCGTCTCTGTGGCAACGCACATAACGTGTCTATGATTCCAGAAGAGATTTTTATGCAGCACTTTTGTTGTCAGGTTATTTTGAACGCATGTCTGAGAGCTACAGGGTTCAAAATGAGAATGTAGGGGAGGGAAAAAAAACAACAAGGGTTGCTTTGCTACTTTGCTTCTTAAGGCACTGTGATGATGCAGACCTCAAACAATTGACATGTCAGACTTAAATTAAGCTTCTCTATCCTGCTGTTAAAGAACTAGATGTACAGAGTCAAGCATAGGTATTCACCTCCTCAGCATTTTACATGTACAATAGAATATCTTTTATTGTCTTTTTTTTGCTATATTATTTACCCCACAGACACAAATAATAATTCATTTAAAAAAAATAATAAAATAAAAAAAAAGTTTTGACAACACAAGTATTCAATCTGTCACCGCAAAACCCTTTTTACCCTTCTGGTAAAACTAGCTGTCCTTCGAAGTCACATAATTAGTAGAATGCAGTCTAGCTGTGTGCAATTAAAATGTCATTTGACCTTAAGATGAATAACCTGTGAAAGGTGTGTTTTTAGAGATGGCATGTTGCTCAGCTCTGCAGTTTTCTTTAGGGGTGCGGCTCAGGAGTAGCTCATTTACAAAGACACTGAAATGGCATGTTCAGATAAGCAGTGAAATGGAGAGAGTTTGAGGAATAAAAAAAATTATTATTTGAGGATTAGTTCAGCTGAAACATTAACACACTTTCAGTCACACACACCCACACACATAGTAAAATTTGTATGTAGGTAAAATAAATACGCGATTTAAACAGAATAATCTGCATACAAAAATAAGTAACTCATTCCCAATTCTGCTGAGATTTTTAGCTGAGCAATCGAGGTTCACATTAGCGACACTCCTTATGCACAAATGCACATAAAAACGTTTTTCCGTTAAAAAAAAAAAAAACTGTCCTGCAAATGATTTGCAAATGAATTCATTCAATGTCCATTCTGCAAAAAATTACACCTGATCTGATTCTTGTTTAATTAGATTTTTACCAACATACTGCACCTGTTTCAAATTTTTTCAACACACATCATGAAGACCTGGACAAAAGTTCTTAATCCCAGTTTGGTTAAAAATTTTTTTAAAAATTTAAAAAAGATAAGGGGAAAAAAAAAGGTTCAAAGTGAGGGGGGGAAAAAATGAAAAATGAAAGAAGAAGATCATGACGATCTCGGAAAACCAAAATGTTTACACATAAAGCTGAACCAAGTGGTGAGAATTAGAGTCGAAAGGGGTGAATACTTATGCACCAGACTGTAAATGCTAAGGATGGTAAGGATTATGATAACCAAGATTACGAATTACGAATCGACATCCTTTCAAATGTGCATTTTAATTTGGAATTTGCAGTTCACTATGAATTTAGCACAAATTTCAACAAAATAACTATTTTTTGTGAACTTTAATGGCACTAATGAACATTGTGGGCGTCGACAGGTGTTACAACCTGCAATGTATTTCATAACGTGCGAAGATCTTACCTAATATTTGACAGATGTTTAAACTCCAGGCCTGTGCATGTGGTCTGTCCGTCTGTCATTTGGAGGCGGAGCATTCTGGGAGCAGCCTGGGACTCCTCGTGCTCTTTCGGGGCGGTGACATTGCGTATCTTTAGCACCTGAAGGACACACGGGCCCTTCAACTGAGGACAAAAGGAGGTTATGACTGAGTCATTACACATTGAATAACATGGAGCAGGCAAGATTCATGAGGCAAAACTAAAGACGTTATCACTGATTACCCAACAACACTGACGAAAGGCAGATAACTGTTGATATGGCACTACCCTGTTAATTACAAAGGGCATTCGAGTCAAACAGGGACTTGATGAGACTCTAAGCTGCAGTAAAATATTTGAAATATTTGACTTGAACACGCCTTGTAGTTTTCTGTTAACTGCACACCTGTTTTTTTTTTTTTTCTGCCTCAGGACATTACAGTCTTACGATTATCTTTATTCCTGTCTAGTGTTTACTGTTCACTTATTGTTCTCAAGTTATTTCTGCAACGTTTTTTCCCGCCATTACAACAAACCGTCTGCCAACTCTGATGTTCCTCGACCTGCCATCATTGTCCTCTGCTGCTGTTGAGCAATCACACTTCACGTTGTCTCGCGGAAACTCGTCTCTTGTTTTTAGCGTAAAGTTATACTATCTTGGCTCGGAATCAGGAATGCGAGATTCCAGATCATGATAAACGTTCGCCAAATCATCAACTGCTGTGTTCTCACGCCCACACGATTTGCTTTTCAGTTCTTAACGATTACTTAACATATCAAAGCCTGCACAGGTTTAATATTACGGAAACTCGAAATCACACTAAATGATCAGTGGCTACAAAAAAATAATAAATAATAAAATCGTAACAGTTCTACCTGCTTCACAAACGACAAACACATTCCTTTTCAGTACACTGCTTTCTTTCTTTCTTTAGAAAACCTGATCGATTTCTTTCTGCAGTACTTCCCAGATATTCCTGAAACACCTCCATTTTCTTTTTTTTTTTTAATTCAACACCTCCTAAAAAAAAGCACAGCTGGATTAGGTTTGGGCGACTAAACAAATTCCAGCAACAAACAGTGCTCCCTTTCAAAACATCCCTCTTTTGGCCAGGGTCTTGTTGATACTTGTACGTGGAGATCATCTTTAATTTTGCTCTGTCAAGTAAAAAGGAAAGCTTAAAAATGAGTAATAATTCACAGCCTAGTTTATACACCTTCCTATAGAGACACCTAGTGGTCATTAGGCGCAAGTGCCGGTGCAAGTGTACTGTAATACCACATGACCTCTCACTCACACACACACACACACACACAGACAGACAGACAGACAGAGGACAGATAGACAGAATTACCTCCTCCGTTCTGCCGCTGTTGATATCAGCAGGTAAAAAACCTTTACCGATGGATCTCAGATCAGTCTGTAAACGAGAAGAAGCAGAACAATCCGCGTTTATCTCTAGCGGTTCAGAAATGTGTTAGAGATACTTACTCTGTTACTGACTTTTAATAAGCACACACTTACATTCAATGCTACATTGATGATGTCGTTGAGGACTGCCTGCTCTTTCTCTGAAGAGCTTTTGCACTCGTCTATTCCTTCGTCCGTGAGATACCTAATAAAAAGAAGGAAAGAAAAACAGCTCATTCAACAGCGCATGTGTTTCAGGTTGGCTTTATTTAACTTTTAGGGCCCTTCACATCGTACGATGGTACAGAAAAACACAGACCATCCAGTATCAGTATCAGATCTGAAGTAGGCCACGTGATAAAGATGTGAGCTGCTTACGTTACTAAAACGACAGTGAATTACAGTCAGTAGAGAAGGAGGGAAAATCGTTTCATTTACATATCGTGATTATTTTGTGTTTAATTTATGTATGTTTGCATTTGAGGTGGTACAATGTTGCCCTATAGTTCCCCTATAATTCTACAGGTTATGGCCTCTAAACCATTCACACACAAAATCTTAACAAAAACTGGGAATCCAGTATTCTAAAAATTAGAATATTTCATTTCTAGTTTAAGTAAATTACTATTCATGCAGTGTAAACATCAAGGATCAATCGGTCTACCTTAGGACACACATGAGGAAGACTGCTGACTCGAAAAGATGATCATTACACCCTCCACAAGGAGTTTAAGTCACAGAAGGTCCTGTATTAAAAGCATATTCATGAAAAAGTTGACAGGAAGGCACAGTGTGGTAGGAAAAAGGTGCCTACACAATAGAGATGACAGCAGCCTTATGAAGATGGTCAAGCAAAGCCGATCGAAGAACTTGGGAGAACTTAACAAGAAGTGGAGTGACGCTGGAGGCAGTGAATTAAGAACCACCACGCACAGACGTCTTCAGGAAATGGGCTACAAATGTAATACACTGTAATTGTAGTACATACAAAAATGTACATACAAAAATGTAGTTTGTATGTTACCCACTTACTTGGTGGGTTTCCTCCCACAGTCCTAAAACAGGATAGATTGGACAGTGAACAGTGCAGAATAGATTGGACAAGGTAATTAAAAGGGCCAGATCCGTGCTAGGCATGGAGCTTGACTCTGTGGATGTAGTAGTGAAGAGGAGGATTCTGTCCAAAATACAATCTTGAATGATCCTTCTCACCTGCTATACAGTGTGCTCTCCAACCAGAGAAGCAAATTCATCCAGAGATTGATTACTACCAAGAGTTCTACAGAGCGCCACAGGAGATCTTTTCTCCCAATGGCCATAAAATTATAACTCTTCTCTGTAATGTGTACACTATTGGGATAGTAACTGTTAGTACGATAATACAATATTACATACCTGTATAATTTCTTCAATACTTTATGTGCAATATCTGTATATTGAATTATGTTTAGTTTGCAATAAGATATTTTAAAATGTTTAGTTTGCAATACAGTATTTACTGTTTTAAGACCTGTTTTTGCCCCCCTCCTCCTTGTCTAATTTATTACTTTTTTTCCCCTCTTTCCTCCCGGAAAACCACTGTAAGCAAATGTAACCAAGAATAAACAATTTCCCTCTGGGATTATTAAAATTCTTTGAAATTTGAATCTTGTGTGTGCATGTGTATGTGTCCTGCGATGGATTGCCAACCTGTCCAGAGTGTACCCCGCCTCGTACCCTAAGTCTCCTGGAATAGGCCCCAGTCCCCCCTGCGACCCTGTATACAGGATAAAGCGGTATAAAAGACGAATGAATGAGAACGCTGTTTTCTATTTTTCCTTTTCTGGTTGTTAGAATTAACTTTACTTATTAGTTATAGAAGAATTTGTTATAGAATTCTTCTGTACATTTTTAAATAACTTTCCCTTCAACAACTTTTCATCAGTCATTTTTACTTTGATTTAGTTTAACATTATTTTGTTCTTTTGATTTCTTTTCCATTTTTTAAGCCTTTTAATCATTTTTCGTAAGATTTTTTAATTAACAGTTCAACAATATTTCCTCTGTAGTTTAAACTTTAATTTAGTCTAACCTTTCTTTTTTTAAAGTCTTTTAAATAATTTTTTGTTAGTCATTTTTCATTTAGAAATTTCTCTTAGTCAAAAAAAAAGAAAAAAGTTGTTAAAGTTAGCAGGAGAATTTTGGCACATTTTCCAGCACGCTCAGTAAAATCTAACTGCTGTTTTACTTATAAAACTCACACATCTGTATCTAAGAGTACTGATTTTTTTCAAGCAACGAATTTTCACACCAAATATTGACTTTGTTTAATTTATTACTCTTCAGTGGCCGATTTAGAGGGTTCTTTCATGTAGAAATGTTTTTAAAGGCATCTCTGCTTATGGCATTTTTGTTGTTGCATGTTCCCAAGACTTTTGCACAGTACTGTAAGTAAAGCAACTGTAAGGTTTTACTAAGCGTGTGGACAAATTCAGCAGGAAACCGATATGAGTTCTTCTGGTGATTTCGTGAATTTGGAGGTGACTCTGGGGCAGCATGAGAGATCGACAGCTCCGCTGAGAAAAGCAGGTCAGAAGCGAAACATCAGGAGGGGCAAAAACATAAGGATCCAGATGTGCATAGCTGATAGGGATATGTTACAGAAGACTAACAGCTGTATCTGCAGCCAATACTGATACAGCAGGGGGCGAATATTTATGCAACCTACAACATGTGATAAGTTTTATATTATTGAAAATATAAAAATAAAATAAAATAAATGATAAAGGAGGTGATTTCAGATAATAAACTGGACATGCGCCTGAAATGATGTCTGCCAAAAAACGGGTAGATTACCAATAGCAGCACTAGTAAACTAGCTGACATTGCTAACTACTAGCTGAAATTAGCGTGCTAGTTAGCAGACAAGCTTCTTTAAACCACCATGTTAGTCAGCTAATTGTGGCTCGCATAAATTATCGATACATCAGAGTTCCAATAGCCTCATTTATTCACTTGATGATTAATTTTTTAACGTTATCTGAAGCCTTGTGTTGTGTTACACAGCTAGCTTAGCTTAACCCTTTCTTTTCTTCCCATCCGTATTGCGCCGCCGCACTGTAATTGGCTAGAACCATCTCGTCTCCTGTGACAGGATTGGCTAACACGTCACACTCACAGACGGCCTGCTAATAAGACACAAGCGAGCACGAACTTCCAACCAATCCTAGCACAGGAGGCGGGATTTCACGTATTACGGGTGCTGCTATGACAACAGCGCGCTAACCAAAGCAGCTATGCTAGTATTTTAAGCTAGTCTGTTTTAAATACTCACCAGCCCTCTTGACTGAGCGCTGAGCTCAGCTCCATCATGTTCCAGTTTGTAATAAAATGTCCTTCGATAACAGGCAGTTTATTTAAGTTGTAGTTTTGTCATTATTTATCGCAACGCCGTTCGCTAACTGTTCAATAACAAAGCTACTCTTTGCCAAAACAGAAGCGACTCCGAAACTTCTGCAACGTCATAGGTCAAAGTTGGTGTCTTCCGGTTCCGTAACGGATCCCGCTCAATCCCACGCGGCGAAGTGCACTGCATAGGGTATAGGGCATGACTTACACCCTAACTGCTGCACTAGGGACACGTCTTCAGATACTAGCGTGAAAATAATAATAATAATAATAAATAAATTAATTAATTAACTAACAAAAAAATATATGTTACATACAGAAGATAGTCAAGAATATTTTTTGTATTTTTTTCTCTTTGCTTTTTACTTTAAATTTTTACTAGTTTCCTTAATATTTGCTGTTTTTTTTTGTATTTTTCTGTTTTCTTTGTGATTTAATTTAGAATTATGTATAATTATTATATTAAAATGATTTTGTGTATATATATATATATATATATATATATATATATTTAACATGTACACAATGAACTAACCCACATTTAGTTTTTTGTTTTTCTTTTTACATATTTCTTCTGTAATTTTCCCTTAAAACATTTTTGTATTCTGCCTTTTTATTCTTATTATTCTTCTTTACTTTTTTTATTAACTCTTCTTTTAACAACCTTTCCTTAGATTTTTTTATCCTTTGTAAATTTCATTTGTTCTTTTTAAAAGGCTTTCTTTTGTTGCCTTTTAATGATTTTCCATTCAAATTTTTTATTCAATAATTTCCCTGAGTCATTTTTCCTTCAGGAAAGTTGTTTTATTTTTGCTTCTACTAATTTAGTGTAGTTTTATTCAGAATTATTAAAATAACAATCCTGCAGTCATTTTCCAAAAAACAAATGTTAAATTATTCTTGTTTTTTTTTTTTCTGTAAATTTCAATTTTCTTCTTTTCCAGTTGTGTTTTTATAATTCTTTACCCCTTACTTTCATTTTTATTTAGGAGTCTTTCTTTTTTTTTTTCCCCCTTTAAATAATTTTCATTTGAATTTTTATTCATTAATTTACCTTAGTAATTTTTCTTTTGTATTTTTAGTATTAGTATATTTCTCTGGTAAGTTCAGATCCTTTTTATTTTTAGTATTGTAGTGTAATTTTATTTATAATTCTTAAAATCTGTTGAAATGTGTAGACTGGTTTAAAGGACAAGAGACACAGAAAAAAAATTCTCCTATTTAATTCAGGTTTATTGTATTTATTGTATCTGCAATAACATCAGCAGTGGTGGTGTGTAAATGCCCACACAAATCCGATCATTTATCCTCTACACAATTAGTATTTCTACACACAGAGATCAGCCATAACATTAAAACCACCTAGGTTTTGGGTTTCCCCTCGTGTCACTGGGGTGGCTCTGGCCCCTCGAGGCGTGGCTCTGCAGGGCCTCTGGGGGGAGGGGGGGTACTGTGCTGTTTGGCACCAGGACATTGGCAGTGGACCCTTTTGGGTGCTGTGGGTTGCGGGGTGGATCGGACTTGTTTGTCCGGTGAAAGATTCTGTGAATTTGATGGCCGGATCAACAACCTTGTGCTCTCTGGCTGATGGACCCCATGTGGTGGACCGAGGGGTCTGATACCTTTCTATTGTGGCCAGCAATGACGTTTCTCAGCAATCTGTGCTACATTGGTTTTTCTGTTGGTTCAGACCAGATGGGCTGGTGTTTGGTCCCTGATAAGCCCATGATCTTGTCACTAGTTTACTGGTATATACTGTAATGTCATTCAGTTCACCTGGCAGTGGTGTTAATGTTTTGGCTGATGTGTATAAAAGCATGCAAATGTTCTACTGTGGCCTCTCAAGAATGTTTCTTCCTGCAACTAGATGTTTCTGCATTCAAACTGAAGGTCAGGCATTAATAATTGCGCTGTAGTGACACACAATGCTCTCTTTGCAGGGTTTTGAGAACTTTATACCGCAAACACTTCTAGGAATAAAGTAATAGCCCCCCCTCCCCTTCACAACTTATTATGGTTCATTTATATATTAATTTAAAACACATCGCTAACACTAATAGTACATAATTCTGGATTCATTTAGACAAAGAAGAAAAGTGCTTAAAAGTGCTATTACACCTCCACTCTAACGTTGAAACGATGCTAACACATTTTTACCACAGCGCTGCTGAATTAGAATTCTCGAATCCGATTGGTCAGAAGGTTCTTCATTCATTTTCTGTAACAGTGTCATTGTTTCTATGGCAACAATTTATATATGGATTTCTTGTTCCATGACATTTCATGTAACTACAATTGTATAAAATCAATCTTTAATGAATAAAGAACGATCGCAAACTGCTGTGGTAAAAGAGGAATAAACTGAGGACATTCATAAAAGAATAAAAGAATAAGGACATTCTTTTATAGAAAAATAATCAACTACAGGTAACAGGAACACTGCTTTACTTTAAGATGCATTATGTCACCTCGTTGTTGATTATTTTCCTACAACAGCATGCCAATTAGTGTTTCGTTCAGTATGTAGCTTCTTAAGGAAACAGAAAACAGATAGCTCCTTCTAGATTTCTGAATGAGCTACAGTGCAGTTAGTCGTGCCTGCATCAGTCACAGTTCTGTGACAGAACCGACTGAGGAACCGTGTTGTCTCCTGGAACTGCCAGAACCACAAAGTCGCAGATCATCACCTGTAAAAATAAATAAATACATTTAAAATAAAATAAAAAAGCATCTGTCACTGAATGTGTGCAATATACAGTGGAAGTGCACATGTGCTGTACATAAGTGTGTACAGTTTCCATGGTAACCAAGTCCTAACTATGAACCGGCGGATACCAGAGACAGGAAATGAAACACAGTCTCTTGCCTGTGCGTTATCCGCGACGCTGCAGTCCTCCGGGTTCATGCTGCCGTTGTTCCTGCAGGTCGTCTGAGCAGCTCGCACTTGTAAGGTGTATTTCACATAGGATGGGGGAATCATCTGAGACACACACAGCAAGATGTTTAAAAGTCTTAAAAGTCACTCATAAACTATTGATACGTTCACATTACAAGCCACATTGTTCAATTCATATTTTTGGGGGGGAATTTTCACATCACTGATTTTAATGTGGAATGTTTTAATGTTAAAACATGTCATATTTGTGCGAGCACTCATTAATTTCAAACAGTACATGCGATTTTATCAAAAATATCCTCAGAATTTTGCTTTGGAGAACAACAAGTAGTTTGATTGACTCAAATATCTACAAAATCAATGATTTCACTTTCTTCACTGTCCTCCAATCTTGAAATGAAATCCCTGAGCTCCCGGTGTGGACTGATGACCTCAGCAACCCTACGCATGCTCAGAAGTAAATCTGAAAGTCGTATGAATTATGATATTCCCGTTCTCGTTCGAGTGTCATGGCCATGTTTCGGATATATATCTGATCTAGGACCATGTATGAAAGTGACTCAGATCCAATCTGAAAATATATATATATTTTTTGTGTGTGTATGTGTGCTCTATAAATCAGATATGTTTCCCATTAGGGTAAAAAAACAAAACAAAATAAAAACGCATTTGTGTCACTTCTCAAGCTGGTAATGTGAACATAGCTAAAGAGGACTGTACAGTATCCTACTTCAATGTGTAATAAGGTGTTTATGATACCGCTTTTTTCTTTTTCTTATCTTTAAACTCCATTCGACTTCCATTCACATCATTTTCAAGTGTCAACAACCTGCTTTGCTTATTATAATGAGTGACGTACAATTGCAGTACAACACAGTCAGTGTAGAGTCATTAAATACATAAAATAGCACTTCCTTTGTTTTTTCTTCCTAGTCGAAAGCCAAGTTATGAGCTTTAGTTAAATGCAGAATAAGCTGATCATGTGATCTCACGTCCCAAGCCAGGTCTCAGGGCAACATGATAACAAGACAGGGAAAGAATGTGTGATTATTCTGATGCAAAGACTGGATCTGTTAACATCTGAGCAGCTGATGGGCGACAAACTGCCAAATCTTTATTAGGAGTCTTATGAGAGGATAACGATAATCTGAAGATAAAGTCCAGAACTGGAAAAATAATCTCAAATATTTAACTTTTAGTGCAGTTTCCACAAAGGGTGAGCTGCGGCCCCTAGTGAGCCATGAAGGTACTGCAGGTGGACAGCAAGCTTCCAATTACAAGAACTAAAGTTAAATAATTAAAGTTTTTATAATTTTATTGTCATTTATAATTACGTTTAAAAGTAAATTACCATACATAATTTTTGATTAAATAATGACATAAAAAACTCATATAAACTAATAAAACACTGGATCACTGGATTAAATTTAAATCAAGTGCTATTCTTTTTTCAATGTATAGCAATTGATTTAAATTCTTCACTTCCATTGGCAGAACAATTCTTAAATAAAGAACAAAAGACTTGCAAGCATGTAGTTTCGGGAAAATAATAAACTACAGAATGAACGTGAGAAAGAGTTAAAACCATCACTTGAAGGTGATTATTTTCCAATAACTGCATGCATTTTATTTCAAAGCAATTGACCAATTGCTCACTGTAACACATTGTAGCACCTAAAAATAAATAAATAATAAAAATTAAAAAAAAACTGTTTTTATCAAATGTATTTGGCAAATGTTTTAAGATGATGTACATGGTAGGTACGCAGCACTAACCTCAGCAGAGTTAGACAGGATGTCCACGACTTTATACAAATAAATACAGTTTGTCATTCGATTGCGTGACTCGATGGCAAAGTTGGCCGCTTTGACCACATTCGGGTCCATGGTTGGTTCCAAGCTGCTCGCGGGCACAATAAAAGCCACGAAGAGAGTCGCGGCAAGGCTGAGCGTGTAAGTCATCTCGGTTAAATGCAGATCTGTGGAAATGAAACCAAGCAACATCAAATGTAAGACACCTGGACTCCACCTTTAATACTACTATTGTACTGTATTAAGTATAAAAGTATAAAAGGTGACTCCACCTTTAATACTACTATTGTATTGTATTAAAAACACTGAAAAAATTATTTGATAGATTATTTTGCTTTCTGGATAATCTGAAATGTGTTTTATGAAATGGAATAGAGAGAGAGAGAGAGAGAGAGAGAGAGAGAGAGAGAGAGAGTGAGAGAACTTTATGAGAGCTTTTTGAGTGATCCTTTTAAACCACGCATTTCACCTCACCGAATTTTTACAACTATTTTCCTCCAAATCAATTTTTTTTATATTAAGAAACAAAAGATGTTTTTTCACTCCATGAATAAAAATTAACGAAGCACTTAAATGTTTTGTTTTTTTATAGAAAGACTGGACTGGAAAGTTGGCTTTAAAGGACATGGAAGGTGAGCAGAGTGAGATCTATAGGTGGCGGTCATGCAACTTACAAAACTACAACTAAAGGCACAGAGAGAGGAAACGTGTCAAGAAGAGAGAGTGTATGGAAATGCCAGATAAGGCAAAAAAAAGGGTTTAAGACACAGAACAAGAAGTCAAAACAAGATCAGGGAAGGACACATTAGATGTGGTTGTTTTTTTAAGAAAGGCTGGTCTGAAAAATTGCCTTTGAAAAGGCCGGGAAGATGAGGGAGAGTGAGAGACCTACAGTCGCCAGTAACCTACTGTGGCCATTAAACAACAAAGAATGAGAAGAAGAAAAAAAAGAAATTCCTTTTTAAAATGATGTTTCATAAGAATTTTGTTAGATTTTAAAGAAACAATGTTGTTGTTCTGCAAAAAAAAAAAAAAAAAGTTTAATTGAGAGCATTTCTCCATCCATCCATCCATCTTAAACCGCTTATCCAAAATTGGGTCGCGGGGTAGCAGTTCCAGCAGGGAACCCCAAACTTCCCTTTCCTCAGCCACCTCAGCCAACTCTGACTGGGGGATCCCGAGGCGTTCCCAGGCCAGTGTGGTGATATAATCTCTATATATTCTCTCCACCTAGTCCTTGATCTAACCCGTGGCCTCCTTCCAGCTGGACGTGCCAAGAACATCTCCCTAGGGAGGCGTCCTGGTGACGTCCCGAACCACCTCAACTGACTCCTTTCCACGCAAAGGAGCAGCGGCTCTACTCCGAGTTTCTCACGGATGACTGAGCTTCTCATCCTACAGTATCTCTAAGAGAAAAGCCAGCTATCCCTTTTGAGAAAACTCATTTCGGCCGCTCGTACTCGCGCATTTCAGAGCATTATGCAGTTGACCTCTATTCAACTCTATCCATTCAAAGGCTTTGACCTTTGATTTAGTCTTGTATGAAAATTTCTGCAAATGTATTCATGTAAATCAGCCAGAGCCTCATTTCAATAACAAAACTTATCATTACTTTTAAAACGTATAAATTTTACCACTACCGGAATATGGGAATGACGTTGCAAAAAATGTAGAACTCTTAAAATGAGCATATTATTATTATTATTATTATTATTATTATGTTTTGGTCGTAGAAAGAACCGAAAACAATCGGAAAACACATGATCATGTGGCATATCTGTGGCATTTCTTTGCCATTTATTTTACATTTTTGCTCAGTTGGTTAACATTGGTAACAGTTTTGTTGGTTAACATGTTTGTCATAGTTGGTTAAAATGAAATAAAATTCTGTTAAATAAAAAAAAATTAGTAGTTTTAAGGGCTACACAATTTTGTTGAAGTCAAAATGTTTGAAATAAGTTTTGGCTCCCTGTCAAAACATCTAATAACTGAGTATATAAAGTAAAGAGATGTGAGATTTCCCAGTAGTGATGCTGAAGTAGTTTTATCCCAGTAGTAAATGTTAAGGCAGAGTACAAAATCTACATTTATTATAAATGTATTAAGGCAATAATAAAGTAAATATCTTACCAGAGCACCTGATTCCCCTTTGGTTATAGACTTTAGTTTCCAGATAACTGATGAAACCAAACTGCAAATGGAAAGTGTCACAATAACACGGTTAAAGTGTGATGTTTATCTGATATCCGCTTCACTAAAGCTCCTCTGTTTACAGCACACACACACACACACACACTCTCTCTCTCACACACACTCTCTCACACACACTCTCTCTCTCACACACACACACACACACACACACTCTCTCTCTCTCTCTCTCTCTCTCACACACACACACACACACACACACACAC
>JAQMYL010000007.1:23761965-23784800 GCA_030014365.1 Clarias pachynema | reverse complement strand
TCTCTGTGCCTCCGGCTGTGAGAGGAAAACAGCATCACCCGGGGTTCGAACCAGCGATCTCCGAATGATAGGGCGAGTGCTTTAACACTGCGCCACTCGGAGGCAGCTAATCAGATTTTAACAATTTTCAAGACTCACGCCCAAGAAAAGTTAGCCAGTGAGCCATGCTGAGGATTTTGACCTTGAAGCCTTTTGCACACTCACCGTTTTGATCTTGTGTAACATCTGGATACACATGTGAGTCAGAGTCGGGTCAGCTTCACTGAGATCCGAGTGTCTGGTGGACAGAGAGCGGATTAGTGAACGATTTGTCCATGCTGAATGCGAGAGGACGTCAATGTGAAAGCTGGAGCTCAGTCTTGTGCCGACTCACCTGACGGCGCGTCCCTTTTGTAGCTGAGTCCACACTCCGTTAGGCCCGCGGTAATCCGGGATCGAAGCGGCCTGGCAAACGTTAAAAGAACCTCATTAAGAGTGCAATCAGTGTTAGTACAGTAGTCAGAAATACAGGAAGTAAAGCCGTCGGTACCGTGCTGATCCCGGCTCCCGTGTAGACGACGACGTGGCGAGCCTGACGCATCGCTTCGGCCAGCTGCTTCACTTTGGTCTTCAGATCCTCCTCTCCATCATAGAGCTACAAAAGTCACAAAGCACAAACTGTGTTTAACAGATAATCAATTCACAACAAGATTAAAAGGACTTCCAGCTATAGCAACACACTGAACGTTAAAATCCATCCGACCCACCTCTTCCTGTTTCCGTTTCAGAGTGTTTCTCCGAGCCTGGCGTTTGCTCAGCTCTTGGACGGTGTCCTGATGACTTTGAAGTAAAGCTCGCTCCTCTTCGGTTCGCTCGCATTCAGCCTTCTTTAATATCCCGGCCACCTGAATTAATCAGTACACAAAGATGAAGAGTCCCTATACTTGTAGTAATGAATAATAAAATATACAAGGTGCGTTCAAGTCAAACCAGGACTTTTTAATTGCGCAAAATAACAGAACACATTTCTCTACATAATCTCCTGCTGCACTGATGCATTTCACTAGTGGTAGAAAGTTTTCTCAGTAAGCTGAAAACGTGATCTGAAACACTGGTCTCCCAGGAACTCCTTTAATGGCGTCATATCTCCAGGTTCTGGGTTCGATTCCCGCCTTGGATCTGTGAGCGTGGAGTTTGTACAGTATGTTCGCCTTGTGCTTGGTGGGTTTCCTCCAGGTACTATGGTTTCCTCCCACAGTCCTAAGACACGCAGATTAGACTAACTGGCATTCCCAAATAGCGCGAGTGTGTGTGAATGTTGACCAGAGGTCCTACCATAGTCTTAAAAATGGGAATAAATACAATGATAATCACAACTGGCCTCTATGGTCACTAGTTGTAGACTACAGAGGTTGCTAGATCGATGCCGTTCATGAAGGATTTGTGGTTTCAGCGAAAGGAAATTGTAAAGCTCCAGCATACGGAAACTTTCTATACATTTGTATGCTTCAAGGTGATGTGATGGTTTGATGTCCATTAAGATTTGATCATCTATTACAATTATAAACATGCTATGGACAATAAACTAGTGCAAATCTGGTGTACCAGGGGCAGCTGTTTAAATTTCATTTGTGGTAGAAATACTCCTTTAATCAGGATCCAAGAAACCAGACATCAAATCTAACATAAGAATGCCCAAGAAAACCTGAACTTTTAATTCAGTCTATTAATCTGATCTTAAAGCAGGATTAATACACTGTGTTGCCAGGTAACCATAATTACTCACAACGAATACTGATTAAAATACTGATTAAACATTTAGGAATTGAGTAAAGAAACAAGTTTACAATCTCTCTGGTCTGCTTACCAGTTTAAAGTTATTTCTCTGAGTCTCTTTCTGAATGAGTTTAGCCTTTTCGAGAGCCTTTCTCTCTGCTCGAGAGAGCCCAATTTGCTCTGTTTGTGCCTCCATATTTGTTACTTCTTTCATTATTCCCGATACAAACCGGAAGAGAGGTGACATTTCAAAATAAAAGTCACAAGACAACAAGACTTTATCCAGATTAGGATCGGAAATAAATATTGTATTTCTTTTTCATTTTATTTATTTTATAATTTATTTGAAAACCCGATTTGTACCACATTTCTGAAATCAGATCCAAATCCTAAAGATGTCCCTCAGTCTGGATGCTCTCGCTACCCGGTTTCTCAAATCGGATTTCAAACAGTCCATTACGTCACTCGATCACGTGGTATGGACATGACTCCCAGGGATGAAAAACGAGCAGGAAAGCCATGGAAGAATTGGAGATGGTGAAACGGAGAACAGTAGTCACTGGGGAGAGAGGACGAAGTAAAATGCGATACAGTACATTATATCACTTCAGTCCTGTTCTTGTTTTACAGCAGTTGGTATTTAATAAGTTGCATTACCGCCGCCTACTGGTCATACTCTCCCTCAGCAGCCTTTCAGTTTAAATGTTCTTTCATCAAATACTTTCTTCTTTGTCATCTTTCTCTCTTTTCATTTTTTTTTTTTTTGCACAAAATAGCAAAACAACACAGCCAGGGAGGATAAAAGAAGCAGTAAATAACACATAGCAATAGATAAAAAAATAAAGAAAGAAATACAGTCCCACGGTGGCGTATAATTTAGCACTGTGGCCTCACACCTCCAGGTTCCAGTTTCGATTCCCGCCTCGGGTCTGTGTGTGCAGTTTGCATGTTCTCCCTGTGCTTGGTGGGTTTCCTCCGGGTACTTCGGGTTTCCTCCCCCAGTCACTATTAACATAGTGTGTGAATGACAATCGGTCATCGAGCTGGCAACCCGGCCCCTTAAGTAACTGCCATAGAAACAATGGATATATCACCAGGGTGGGGAATGTCCATTGCCCGGCATACTTGATCGCCCAAGAATGTACCAAAATATATATATTTTTTAAGTGTTTATATACAGTTTGGAGTTTCTAAAAACGTACTACTTTCAAAATATGTTACAATTATCACTCATTGTCTAAACCGCTTTATCCTGTATACAAGGTCCCTGGGGACCCATCCCTGGTACAAGGGTGCCAATCCATCGCAGGGCACACACACTATGGGCAATTTGGGAATGCCAATTAACCTAATCTGCATGTCTTTGGACTGTGGGGGGAAACTGGAGTACCCGGAGGAAACCCACCAAGAAGTGGGAGAACCTGCAAACTCAATGCACACAGATCCGAGACAGGAATCGAACGCTAGACCCTGGAGATGCGAAGCCACAATGCTAACCACTACGCCACTGTGCCGCCTAACTTTGCACTTATAACATTTAAATTTATTATGAATTAATTTTTATTCTCCTTCTTCATTTAGTCAAAGAAACCAAAAAGAACATCTTTGAACGAAAAACAAAACTCAGGAAATAAACTTTGAATAAAAACAAGAATATCACACCAAAATTCTTCTGTATAATCACGCGTCCAAAACAAGTTAATTAGAATATATTTATAAGGTAAATTCCAGACTTTTTTTTCCCAAGGAGTAAAAAGTGCTCTGATTGTTTTATTGTTGTGATGAGCAACTGAAAAACTTATTTTGCCTACATTTGTTTGGAATTTTTAAAACAACAGAAGCTGAGAAAGAAAACCCTCTCAAAAGCGTGACCACATCTGCAGAAATGGCATCAAACACAATGAACAAATCCTTTGCAGATACAGGAGTGGAATAAGCAGAGAGAAAATTGCTGAAAGTACATAATAGACCATTGGGTTTATTGTCCATAGGATGATGTTATTTATAAACCAATTTTTGCCAGGAGAGTAACATCTATCTGTGGAAGTCAGAAAGTTTGATGGGAATCATGAAGATGTCATAATTACAAACTAACAAAAAATTAAAACCACCTATTTTAGATAAAACATAAATGACATAAATGTATAATTCTGAGTCGTTAAATCAAGAAAATACATGTCACCATGTTCCTGTGTATTCATTAATAAACTGTATTAATGAATAAACTGTATTATATTATTTATTATTATTCCACCAACTTCAATTTGAACTTTAAAAAAAAACACCACTTTTTAAAGAACTGTGGACAGTCAGTCCTAAAGATCAGATTTGTGAAACAAAATCCGAACAAGACCTTAATTTACATATACAAAATAATTGCTTTTGATTATCATTGCAATATTATGATTTTAAATGATTCCAATGATCTCATTAATTTTCAATGTTGATTGATCAGAATGTGTGAATGAATTAAGAAATAGCACACTCCAGACTGCGCTGTTGGGGGCATCGATGGCTCCGTGGTAGGTTTCTCGCATGCCATGCTAAAGGGCCGGGTTCAATTCCCACCCACTTAACCCCAGCTGTTGGACCTACAGTGCCGGTCCCAAACCCAGATAAACCAGGAAGGTTGCATCAGGAAGGTTATCCGGCATAAAACCTGTGCCAAGTTGTGAGTGCGGATCAAATGGTCTGATGTAGGCGACCCCTTGAAAGACAGACAACATTACAGACTGTGATGTTATACATACATTTTCTGTATGCAATCATTCCAAGCAGTTAAATTTGAAAAGAATGGTTCATATTTTTTTAAGACTTCAAACCGTACACTTATAGGAAAATAATCAATGGTGAGGTGGTGGAATAAAGTGGATTTACTGTTACTGCATTGAAATTAATTATCCTTATATAAAAGCACGAGTGAAATATTGAATTATTGCTAAACAACACTTTTTAATCACATTTTCTGTACCAAAGGATTTTATTTATTTATTTTTTTTTCATAAGCGTACAGGACTATTATGTTGAAATGCTCTGATTAAACTTTCAGTCTTCGCTTTAAGGAGATCCTGGTGAAAACAGGAACATTTCTAGAGCGTTACGTCGTGTGCATAGAAATATATATTTTAAAAATAATAAAAGACAACAACAAAAAAAGAAAACTGCATTGAAAATCTTGGATCTTAGTTTAGCGCATTACAGCGTGCGCGAGACACATTTGAACGCGCATGACCTGACCGTTAACAGCGCGAGCTGTTTAAAATTTCACGCTCTCAAGAGCTAGGGCTAGTTAGCTAGCTAGCGAGCTACTATTAGCTGCTGAGCTAACACTAGTAGTAATAACAATTCTAGCATTAACAGTATGAGCTCCAACACTAAAGTGGTCCAGGTGACCAACGTGTCTCCGAGCGCCACCTCGGAGCAGATGAGGACTCTGTTCGGCTTCTTGGGAAACATCGACGAGCTCAAACTCTTCCCTCCAGAGTGAGTACTCAGCGCTGCAGCCTTCTACAGACGTCGCTGTAGCGGCGGAATACCAAATCCAGGCCTGATACAAATCGAGTGCACTAAATACGGCGCGCGAGAGCTGTTTGTTTAAACGTACTATGAAGTACACTCGGTAGGGACCAACGCGTGATTTACAATGCGGCCCGAGTTTGTGTTAGCACACAGCTAGTCTCGGTGTTAGCGCAGTGAGTGTGAGCTAGGATTAGTCGAAAACACTGATTAATAACAAGAAGAGCGATTTTATACATGTTTATTTTAATTTACGACAAAAAAGACATATATTGATGATAGACTGTAAAAAAAAAAAAAAAAAAACGAATACTGTAATAAAATTTGAAATTAATACATTTGTTTACTTAACTTACTGATCTATCTGTCTACCTACTTTCTTATTCATTTAGTCACATATTTACGTCTTATTTGTTTGCTTGTTTATTTGTTTATTTACGCACTTCTTAACCTATTAATTATAACCTATATTATTATTATTAGTTATTTGCATATTTGCAGTTATATAGCTGCCTATATAACGATTTTACCTTATTTATATTACTCACTTGTTTACTTAACTTATGTATTTATTTATATATAGAAATATTTGCTGCTTTATTTATTTACTTACCTATTTATTTATTTACAAATTTATCTATTTATCTATCTATTTCTTTATTTTCTTATTCATTTTCTCACATTTTTTTAATTTAATTTACTCACTTACAAATTTATAATCAAGATTCAAAGGTGATTTCTTGGCAGGACGAATATTTACATTTGTGTTGCCAAAGCTCAGAAATTAGTCAGAAGAAAATAACAGGAATAGATAGATCAAAAAAACTTACTTCACTTTTTTAGTTTTGCCTTTTTTTTTTTTTACTCATTACTTATTCTTTTATTTATTCCTTGTTGTTACTTACACAGTTTTATAAAGTTGTTTATTCTGACATTTCTTACTTAGTACCTGACTGACTTACGTCTTTACATTTTTACATTCTCATTTATTACATATTTAATCTGTTGTGCTCATTTATTTTACTTTTATATTTTTACTTATTTTTGCTCATTTAATTTTTGTATGCTTTTACATATTTATTTAGTTATTTATTTACTTAACTACTGACTGGTGTATTTGCTTTTTTACTTATTTGCTTACTTGTTTTTTTTTTTCAACCCTCATTTTTCAACTTTTAATTGTTCATATATTCTATATATTACTAATATATAATATCTTCTAATTTGAAGCATAAATGAATAAAATAATGACAGCTTTAATCTTAAATCTAAATACGTATTTAAACTAGGAAAAGTGCTGTGAATATGATAAAAAGTATTATACATAATAAAATATATTTCTTAAAAGCCCTTTTGGTTCCAATAAATATATTTTTAAGGTAAATATGTTCCTTTTAATGTACATAGAATAATTTCTAATGTTTCCATATAGCTCACAAACTTAACAAAATATAGCCCTCATTCTTCTCCTTATTATAATTTCTAATAATAATATATAATAATAATTTAGCTAACTTGTATTCTTTTTTTTTTTTCTTTTCTTTTCTTTTTTTTTTTTTTTGTCGTTTCCGCCTGTACAAAAACACCGGGCTGCACTGCAGTTCAGGTAGGATGTGTAGACACGGAGCGACTGTGAGTTATTTGGGATATAAACCATACTGAAAAGTACAAGATTTTCAGATGGCTTGATGGGAGCAGGTGTGTCAAATCGTTATACGTACGTCTTGCAAAAGCCTTTATATTTTCTTCCAGTGATTCTCCCTTGCCTGTGACTTCCCGTGTCTGTTTTGTAAAGTTCCTCGAATCTGAATCAGTTGGCGTTTCGCAGCATCTGACGAACACGGTCTTCGTGGACAGAGCCTTGATCGTCGTCCCCTTTGCTGAAGGTTTGTGTCTATCCTCACAACAATTATGTCCCTACAGACTTTTATTTTTTAACGTAATATTTGGGTAAGGAATTAGCTGATCAGAAAGAATGAGAATGAGTCCACATACTGTATTTATTTAGCACTGTTTTGTTTAGCACTTAGTGCAGTACTTTAAGCAAGTCTGAAGCGATTTGATTCTGAATCACCACAATGGATTTAAAATTAAGCAGTCAAGATGTGACCGAAGTGCAGACTTCCATGTTTAATTCAAGGAGTTTAACAAAAAATATTGCATTAACTGTTTAGTAATTACAGCCATTTTTTTTTTAAGTCCCTCTATTTTCACAGGATCAAAGGCAATTGGATCCTGTGAATAACAATAATAAATATTAGGATTATTTTCTTAATATTTGGGTGCCAGAACTTTTGCACTCAATGACCACCAGTCACCAAAGCACAAAGACCAGGTGCTAAGTTTCCTCTCCTGTGCTGCTTTGCCTTTGCTTTACAGCAGCTGCCTTCAGTTGATGGTTTTAGTTTCATCTTCAGTATGTGAAAAGCAGCTCAGCTCGGGTGAGGTCATGTGACTTGGGTTGCTGTTGTGGTACTGTGAAGCACCATCCCATCAGTATTGCAGCATTTACAGACTAAACAAGAAGTAGAGCTATTTACACTATTTACTAGAATCCGTCCTGTTACTTTTATCAGCAGTCGCATCATCAGTAAACACCAGCGAGCCATACACACTTATGCCCGCACCGTGTGTGACAGATGATGTGCTGTGCTTTGGGACATGCGCCCTTACTTTCTGTCTCCATATACTCCTTTTCCAATTATTTCCGTACAAGTTCATCTTCCCATAACAGGACAGGCTTTTTGAAGAAGGCTTTATTTGTCACATACATTTTACAGCAGAGGAAAATACTTTCCTATATATACAGAGTTTACACATTTAAAAAAATATATAAAATGTTATAAAAATGTTTACACACTTCAGGAAAAGAAAACTAGTATGATGTGTATTATATTAATATTATTATTAATAATATTATCATGTTATATTATATTATAATGTTTAGCAATAAATGTAGTATTCAAATATTTATAAAAAAAAATTCTTTTCCTGAAGTGTGTATAAATTTCTTTGGCTGACTCATAATATATATATATTTTACTTTATTCTTTTCTTTCTGTACTTGAGGGTTCTCAGTGGTTTAAGTTAAACCCCTCTGTGTGTGCATTCTCTTGATTGTAGACTCTGGTGATGATGATGCTTCTACCTCCTTTAGTGTTCTCGACTTGGCCAGATGTTGAGGGGTTCTTCTTCACCACGGGAAGCTTTCCGCAAACATCCACTTTAGTTGTCTCCCGTGGTCTTTCAGGCTTTTTGTTGTTGCCAAGCATGGCAGGGCGTTTATTCTTTTAAGGGTCAAACGCCCAACAGTGAAAGCTCCGCAACACCATGGCTCCAACCAGGAACCTTATGATCAGCAATCCAGCATCTTAGCTCCCATCTTCTTTGTAAGAAAATACAAACATGTTAGTTTGGCCTCCTAAAGTTTCTGATATCTTCCTGTTTTTTTAGGTCATCCTTTAATTCCATCAGTATTTCCTTGGACTAATTATTGACCAAATGCAGGTTCAACACTATGGGCCATCAATGTTCTTGTCAGTCAATCATCCAATTACTTTTGAGCCTGTAACAAATGGCTGTAATTTCTGACTTATTAAAGTAATACTTCTGTTAATAGTTCTGTTAAACACCTTTAATTAAAGATGTTGGAAGGTCTGCACTTCAGTTAGAGCTTAATTGCCTTATTTTCCATACATGGTGGTGGTATACAAAGGCAAAAATATGTAATCACCTGACTGTCTATTTTTAGTAGAAAAATAGGTTTTGGCCAGATTTTATTATTTTTTTGTTTTATAGAAATCAGCTAATGGATTTTCCCAGGTCACTACATTCATTTTGCTTTGCAAGTTGGAAAGATTTATAGTCTGGAATGTTTTATATATATATATATTCTTTCCAGAAGAATCCCCAAAACCTGAGATCCATATTAACGGTGGTTTTCTGTTCTTTTGTTTCTTTGTTGTTGTGTTTTCCAGTTGTTTGTCCCCGATTCTCCCAGTGCTATAAACCAGATCCAGCCGAAAATGCCATCCAACAATTTTATTCTCTGCAGCCCGTCCTGTTTTTCTCTCTCTTTGTCTCTGTCTCTTTCTTTCTTTTTCAATAAAATGTTGATTACAGATTCACCCCCTGGATTCTCACAACATCCACTATTTCGTTATTTTCTTTCTTTCTCATTATTATAAAAAAGTGGGCTTTTGCTGGCAGGTCACTCTCATGCTTGTATTCCTCTCCTGCTGGTGTTTCTCACTGCTCCTCACACACATCTACACACACAAGTCATTTCACGTAGCTATTAAATGGATGCCAGCAAAAGTCCCTCATGAAACAAAAGTCGGCTGTATTTTTGTAACCTCCAGTACCTAGTGTAAGTCAGTATGCAAGTGTCAGTATGCATTAATAATGCAAGTGTCCTTTGATGTTGATCCCGAAGTCATAAACTCTGTTTTGTCTATTTTGATGTTTCTGTGTGCTTTGTAGCGAAGCGGTCGACGCAAGTCGCTTGTTCATAAATCAGCTAATGAAAATTGAAAGCAGCATCCCCTGGACAACCGGCTGTGTGCTTGCTTACATTTGGTTCATGACTTAGAAAAGTTCAGGTGATAAAATCTTGGCAGTGTGTCTGGTGACTTTTTTTTTTTTTTTTTTGGTTTGTTTGTTTTTGTAATAGTATCATGCAATTTTGTAAAAGGTCCTCTGAAAATCGAGCCTTGATGTAAGTGCAAATGTAGACTTTTGCACAGACAAAAAAAAAATCGATTAAGGCTTCTGGGTCTGTTTTATGAGACAGATGTAACAAACTGAGTGATTTGTTTTCTGTCTCTGGCCTGCAGGAGTGATCCCTGATGAGTCCAAAGCTCTGTCGCTGATGGCTCCAGCCAACGCCGTGGCAGGAATGTTGCCAGGCGGCGGACTTCTTCCCACACCCACTCCAGTGCCGTCTGTAAGTGTTACTCTTAATCTGTCTCATCTTCTGAGACACCGGTAACATGTTTAATCCATCCTAATGTCCCATGTGACTTACAGATTGGTGGAGTTCCTCTTGGCTCTCTGGCTGGACCTGGCATGGATGCTATGGCAGCTTTAGGCATTCCTGGACCCAATATGAACCCTCAGGTCAGATACAGTTCTTTTAAAATCTCTTGAATATAATAGTTTCTAGGTGTTTTATATATTTGTTGCACCAAACTCAAAATGTCTGTGTATTTATTTATTTTATTTCATTTAGTCGTTGTCGGCGGAGCAGATTATGAAACTCATGGCGTCAATGGATCCCAAGTAAGTCTGGGAAGAGCTCTGAGTCCTGATGTTTAAATATCGACAATGTTTAATGACCTATTTAAGGAAAAACAAACCCAGAGAGACAAGATCTTCATGATCTTTATATATTTATCACACACATTGTTCTCTATGCTTCATCCATCGCAATCCAAGACCAAAACGTACCACTGCTGCAGAGGAGAAGTCCATTTAGCGTTAACAACCAGCACCTCAGATTAGAAGGCGTTATGAAGGATATACAGCGCATAAGCAGCACACACATCTGTTCAAAGGAGATCAGTGCATATTTTGGACACCTTCAGCGTTATTTTACAGCGTAGAAAGAAATAAGAATTAGAAGGTGTGTCCAAACTTTTGATTTGGTAGTGTAGATCAAACTAGACTGAGAAGTAAAGCAATCTGGCCTCATACTGGAGCTGTTTTTAGCTCTGAACAGTACATGGTGTCCTTTAAGTCAAAGGTAACTGAGTCACGCTTAACTGTGTCGCTGTTTTGTTACAGGTTAAATCCCTTGGCTGCTGGATTAAACCTAAACGCCGGACTCAAGGCAGATGCGTCCAACAAGGAGATTGAGGAAGCCATGAAGAGGGTGAGGGAGGCCCAGTCTCTCATCTCTGCTGCCATCGAGCCTGGAAGTGAGTGCTAGCACAGCATTATTATTAAACATTATTTCCGTTGCATGATTTGATTAAAAAAAAGTCTTTGCCACATACAGGTAGTCCCTGACTCACGAACATTCGAGTTACGAATTTCCACAGATACAAACGGACCGCGGTTCTATGAACATTCGTAGATGTGAACAAATCATGGCAGTAGCTCATGTGTATTGTACGAAAAATAGACACAGCAGTGCACCAGATACCAATATTTACAATTATATACAATATTTTCAGTGTGTAAGTAAATGTATGAAATGTCTAAAGTCCGGTATAGTGTACGTGTGGGGGTGCGGGAGAAATGAGTCGGCCTCACCGGTTTCAATGAATAAGTCCGGGAGCATGGTAAAAGAAACTGTCTGTCCTGTAAAGCTGTTCCGATGGTAAATATTCCTAATTTCAGAAAATCCTCAACAAAACAGTTCACAGTCCAATACGGTGGAAAACAGCTCTGAGATAAAATGGCGTCCTGGATTCCCCTCGCGATTTAAAGGTGCAGAGACAACACTGTTACATTTGACGTGTGAGATTTATTTCCTTAGGCGTCGTTATGGTTTTTGGCCACATGATGGCAGTGTGGGGAAAGGGGACAGAGATTTACTCAAGTGGATTGTTATGCTTTACGTTGTATATTCGTGTGAAAGGCGTATAAGCCTCACCTTGTCTGACTTAAGAAGAGATCCGACTTACGAACATGCTCTTGGAACAGAATTTGTCCGTAAGTCGGGGACTACCTGTACCACGAATTTGATTTAACCTGCATTTGATTTAACTATTAAAAGTACAATTTGTATGTAAAGACAAATCATTTTAACTGCATTGCAAAATTTTATTCAATTGTGTTTTTCAGATAAGAAGGATGACAAGAGGAAACATTCAAGGTCAAGTTCGAGGTCACGCAAGAAGAGATCCAGGTCTCGCTCCAAATACAGGTTTGAGAAAACACTTTCGATGACATGATGCGATGTCGGTGCAGTTCTGCAAACCCGTGCTCTTGTTGCAGGCGTTCCAAGAGCCGGTCACGGCGACGGTCCCGCTCCAGGAGCAAGAGGAGGTCCAAGAGCCCTCGCAGGAGGAGATCTCATTCTAAAGACAAACGGAGGCGCTCCAGGTCGAGGTGTGTGAACGTAAGGTCATGCTGACTGAGTTCAGACCACAGAAAGATATAAATAATGTCACGTACCAAACCAAATTCAGACAAGTACAGTAAATGGTTTTTAATGCACCGCCCTCCACACGACAACGTTGCTCTTGTCGATAAGCATCATGTTTCTTTTCTTCGGGTAGGGACCGGAGGAAGCGCTCGAAAACTCCACCGAAGAGCTACAGCAGCAGCAGACGCTCGCGCAGCAGCAGCCGGTAGGTTCCAGGAAATCCTGCGGGACATTCTGTATGTTTCTGCCTTGGAAGGATTACAGGAGAAAAAAATCTCTAAACATAAAACAACACTCGGGTAAATGTGTTTTGTTTTTTTCCCTTCAGCAAGCGCCACAGGAGGAGCCGCAGCGCCTCCCACTCGCCGAAAAAGTCCAGATCTCCAAAGCGGAGGCTCTCCAGATCCCCTTCTCCCAGGAGGTACAGCTCAGCGATTCAGGAGAAACAAACAAAAAGGAAAAAAAAAATCCTATGATCTGTACTAGAAATAATAATACAATTAAATGTATTACTGTCTTATACGGAGACACCAAGGATTAATTCATACCCAATACCTGACTGTCTGTTAAACACTCTGGAATGTAGCCCTTCATTATCAAGCTGGAGGATTTGAGGCCGTACAGTTACAAAGCAAAATCAAATAAAAGTTGAACAAAGTGCTTTTAAGTACGTATGTGATTTTTCTCTGTTATTTGTGGGGGTTTTTTTTTGTATATATTTTGAAAATATACATTTTCACGAGGGTTGTTAAATTCAAACCGGGACTTCTCATGAATAAAAGTGTAAAAACCGATGAACATTTACAATATAGAAGGCTTCAAGCGCAGTACGGTGATGAGACTCTCAGCCGCAGTAAAACATCTGGACGATGCAATCGTTTTAAAAGAAGCCTGTACGACCCTGAATGCGAGTGGAACTCCTGATCCTGGAAAAGAAAAAAACTTTTCTTTTCTTTTTTTTTTTTAATGCATCTGTCTGTGGGAACTGTACACACAATCATTCGTACAGTACAGGAACTCGGCTGGGAGTTATTAACACATCCCCTGTACGGTCCTGACCTCACTCCAAGCAATTTCCACATGTATGGAACATTTTAAAGGAGTTTCTTTGAGACCAGCGTTTCAGACACAAAGCTTTTTACTTTACAAACTGTGTTCTGTTATTCTGCAGTTATTCCCCTTAAGTCCTGGTTTGATTCGAACGCATTGATGCCAAGTTTGTTTTGGTCCCTGGTGATTCTTCTCGTGCCTACAAACTTTGCCTTCTGAGCAGCAAACGATCTTAAACTGCTAAAATGTGGCTGTGGTAGAAACAAGATTTGCATGGAAGGAACGCATGGGGGACGTGCCTTGTTAAATAATCAACAGCATTGAACTTTAATTTTGTTTAATCTGACAAAAATGACATCATCGCTAACTGGCGGCTATTTGAAACTGCGCATTTCATAATTGGCCGACTTGCTTTAGGGACACGTTATCAACCAATCACGGGGTCGGTATTATTTGAGCGAGTCGCCTTCGGCTTTGCGTCCCATCTTTAATGAAATAAACTGAAAAGGGAAAAATATCTGAATAAAATATCTTAAAAGGGAAAAAATACACATTAAAAATATTTTAACGTTTTTTAGGAGGACAAAAAATTTGATGTTAAAGGAAAAAAATTTTTCCTTAAAGTTTTTGAACTCGACCCGGAGTGACTTTTGGTTATCGGGGAACTGGATGAGGGTGTTCTTAACTTCACTGTCCAGTTCTTCCTTCTCCTAGTCACTCGGTTATCTCCTCTGACCTGTGGTTGCCTTGATTTGTTTGTAAACTGTCGTCGATAACTCGTCCAGTTGTGTTTTCATATCTTCTCGGAAACTATGCCGCCGCACTTGCGTCAGTTCTTTTTCTCAGTTCTAATTTGAGATCCCTCATGCTCTCGGTTACCACTTCACTGCCCACTTTGCGGACAGAAATAAGAGTAGCTGGCGTAGGCCCGTTATCTAATGTCGCCATTTTCATTTCCTTATCATTTGTTTCTTTATGCGTTTTTTGTTTCGCGTTGTTCCGTAGAGAGAGTGAGTTTCCCTGTTCTATTTTTGTCCTCATTATTCGTTTTCTTATTGTTTAATAAGAAATTCTCGAGTTAAACTTTTAAAAAGTGAGGTTTTCTTTCTGCTGACACGAGTGCGCCATCTTAAGCTGCCGTATCGCCTATGGAGCCACCGGAAGTCCCGCTTGGTGACGATCTGGAACTGGAGACTCCTTTCTATGGATTTAGAATGAATATGGATTCCACTGTCAGAGCTGTCAGAAAACCAATCAAGACATTCTGATGAAATAGACTGCAGCGACCATCAAATAGGCAAAGCAGCAACAAATTGAAGAATAGCAATAACGTAATTTACGATATAATTTAATGTCTGTTTCAGGCATAAGAAGGAAAAGAAGAAGGACAAGGAACGGGAAAGAGAGCGGGACAGAAAAGAAGAGCAGAACCGAGACAAGAGAGAACGTTCCGCCAGCAAGAAGAGCAAAGACAAGGAGAAGGAGCGAGACAGGAAGCCAGACGGCGAGAAGAGCGACGTGAAGGTCCTAGTAACGTAACGTTTCAGTTTGTCGGGCCTCTGACTTAAGACGTGAACACCAAGCTTAATTCTCTTAATTCTTTTCCCGCAGGTGATCCGTGATTACGATGAAGAAGAGCAAGGCTACGACAGCGAGCACGAGGAAGAGCGGGAAAGGAGCCCGGATACAGCGCCGTCTCCGCGCACCGACAACGCTAGGAGAGGAGGATCAGACCAGCACAGCGACGATCAGCAGCAGGACGAAGACATGGACATGAGTGACTGAAGGCATGCACAGGAGCGGCACGTGATTCTGTCACATAATCTTTTAGAAACCTGCTCATGTAACATTTATGATTCTTAAATGAAAAGTGATATAGTTTGGCCAAAATCGATTTTCATTTTTCTCTTAAAGCAAATGTCGTCCGTTAGACCAGACGTGTTCGGTGTCCACGGTTTGCTCCGTTAGTTTTCTACTGGAATGAGACAAACGATGCGTTTTGAGTTGTGTGTGTGCGTGTGTTTCTGTGTGCGTGTGAAAGAGAGACGATTCAAATGCTCAGACGTCTGGCTGATGGGCAACATTTGAAATAAAACGTCACAGCTGTCTCTTTAAGGTTATTCGCTGCAGAGCTGATGTTAAAAAAGTCAGGATATTCTCTGTCACGTTTAGTAGAATTCTTTAGGTTTTTTTTTTTACATGATTACACCTCCCTCCATAAAGTGCATTTTTTTTATTCGCTTAATTTCCTGCCATCAATCATTCACTTAAGTTTTTTTTTTTTTTTTTTATCAGTGTAAAAATATATATCTTTGGAAAATTTGTGCTGAAGAGTTATTAAACTAAATCTACACGCTTTTTCCGTTTCACAGAAACGCTGACCGGGGGACAAAACACTACACTTGGCTCTCTTTAAAAAAAATAAAAATAAAAAAAAAGATCTGATTTAATTTAAAATGACATGAAAATGACATTTTACTGTGAATAACACTGGTCAGTGGGGTTGTTATGGATTTTGGTTCCTGCTTGAAAATTGCCATTTAAAAGATGTTGTGTTGAACGATTGAACAGTATACGAACTTTTATTGTTACACACACAGTAGGGACAGGGAGCAAAAACTTTTCTACAATTTTAGGAGAAGGGTGCATGCTAATATTCCTGAGTATGAATTGAGATGGGCGTGTCAATCGAAATGAAATCATTTGTTTAGGTTTTTTTTGTTTGTTTGTTTTGGGTTTTTGTTGAACAACCATGCATTTTTTCCATATCCCCGAATTGAATTTTTTTTTAACTGGTTAATTATGATAATGATTATTATTATTATTATTATTATTTGCACTGTTGTGAAAGTTGAAAATAAAACTTGAAGTCTTGTGATTTATTATTTTAGTGTTTATTTGTGGTGATGGTGGTTCAAATTGTAACAAGTGCAGCACATGTTCGGTATAAACCCGGTACTGAGTGCTGATGTGACCCGGTGGTTTGTGTGTGCAGAAGGAGTCCTGTGACTTACTGAATGTATGTTTAGAATATTTACAGAAGCCTGAGGCAGAAATTCAGCAAACTATCCTGGACTCCAGGACTGAAATGGACAACGTGGTATTTAGGCTAATAAAAGGTGTTTTTGAATAGTTCAGAATCGTTTAGTTTTGATCCATATAGTATCTAACATGCTTCAGGATTCTACTGAGCCCATAAAATAGGAAAATGTGTTGTTGTTTTTTTCGTTTAATCTTGTGGGACCAAGTTATTTACTCTGTAGGTACAAACAATTATTATTGTGGCACAACAAAAGTTAACTTGTGGGAACAAATTATATATTTATCTGAAAATATAATTCCAATAGATAAATAACACATTTGCATAAGATAAATAACTTTTCACAAGATACATTACTTTTATTAGAAATTAGTAAATCGCGGGAACAATTTAACTTGTTTCTACACTGTAACGTTTTGTTTCCACAAGATAAATGGATTTTATAACTTATATCCACAAAAAAAACTTGTTTCATGTTGTGTCACTAATATTTTGCTATAAAAAGATTATTTCTTTAGATATTTTGTGGGAACAAATATATTACAGTGTGGAAACAAGTTATGTTGTGGGAACGAGTAATTTATCGTGTGGAAAGTTATTTATCTTATGGAAACAAGTTTATCTCGTGGAGATGAATGGAGATACGTTATCTTGTGGGAACAAATATAATACATTATGGAAACAATTTATTTTGTGGCAACAAATGTATTACACCTTGTAGAAACGAGTTATCTTGTTGGAACGAGCTATTTATTATCACAGCAACCATTTTATGGATGCTTTTGGAACAAGTTATCTTGTGGGAATAATTTTTTAATAATTATATCTTTGCACTGCAGCTCACCTTGTTTAAACAAAGAAAGGAAGGCTCGAAATATACCTCGGAAATCAACAAAGTGTTAAAGAGTAAATGTGATTAATTCATATAAAAGTTACAACAACAAAGGTTTTGCTTTTCCATGCAGAACATTTCGTCTTTCGTCGTTAATGAAAAAGGCGTCCACACCGTTTTATCTCCTCCGGACGAGATGTAAAAAGAAAAGACCAACAAATATCCACGTGGAATAATAGAGTTCCTTTTAAAATCAGTATTTATTGCACAAGAGACTACTACAATGGCCTAGTCACATCTCTAAACATTAATCCTTATTAAATATTAATCCAAGTGGGATTTCAGGACTTTCAGAGTCTCGATTGGTAGCATCGTGTGATTTAGTGCTTTATTGAACAGCAGTGAAACCCGTCAGTTTTGCTCTCCGTTAAGACCCTAATTAGCTCACGGGCTGTGCAGCACCGAGGATCTGAGGCCATGTTTCCAAACTCGAATCCTCTAATAATTTGCACATAGATCAAGGATTGGGTTAAACACCAGAGCGCGTTTGTGACTTCATAAATCGGGCTTGTCCATAACCCCGCCCTTAATTCAGATTTATTTATAATAAACAAAGTTTTACAGAAAATGTGACCCTACGTTTTCACCCAAATGTACTTCAAGAGTCAATAATAATAATAATAATTATTATTATTATTAGGGTAGTAATGAGTTACATTTACTCCATTACATTTACTTGAGTAACATTTTGGAAAACATTTACTTCTAAGAGTAGTTTTACTGCACCGTACTTTTTACTTTTACTTGAGTAGATTTGTGAAGAAGAAACGCGGCAACAATAATCACATATGTAGTCACATGACCACATACAAACTGGAGGCATAGCGGGGAAAAAATCTTTAGTTGCGGTAGACAGGGAATGAAAATTAGCAGAGAAAGTAAAGAACGTTTACGTTTTTCTTTACGTTGACAGTTTTGTTTTTTTAATGAAGTGTATGTAAATATCTGGTTTCAACTGTATATGATCATTTTCTTTTTATGAGCTCATCAAACACACAAAACACAGCAATTAATACAAATAACATTCAAGAGGGGAAAAAATGTGCAAGCAAAAGTGCTGCGATTTGGTATGCAGACGTTTTATTAAGTAGAATTCCTCGCAACAGGGGGGGAAAGTGTGGCATACAAGGTTCCCGCTGTACAACTGGTTTCCCCAGTCCGAAGGTCTGGAGAGTTCATGAAGGTGCAAACTAAACAACAAAAACAAGAAGTCCTGAAGCTGTGAGAAATAAAATTTTTAAAAAAATAAAAATAAAAAAAAAGCAGAAGTAGAAGCGAAGCAGGCGTGGGTTCATCACACTAACCAGTAGTGCGGTGTGGAAGCATTTATACAACATCTGACCCCCTCAGAGGCCCAAATCCAGAAATCCAGTGTAGATTTAAAAAGAAGAAGAAGAAGAAAAAAACAAGGGTTACATAAATAAAATCATGTCACTTGCTGGTGTGAATTTGACCATTTTTCCTTTTTTTTTTTTTCTTTCCACTTCTGATGCACAACAACAACAACAACAACAACAATAACAACCAAAAAAATCCTAATAAAACATCCAGTTAATTAATTTCCCATTTATATCTCATGGGCTGTTCCTGAAACTCCTTTTTTTTTGTTTTTTGTTTTTTTACACATAATACAATCATAAGAGGTTTGTCAGTATAGATGTTGTATAATCTAAAACATTGTATATATATCTACATCTGTCGATCATAAAAATCAGGATAATAACGTGAATGTCGTCCACTGAAAGCTGTGTCAGGTTTATCTCAAACTGTACACTGCATCATTTTACAAACGACTTGAAATGCCTGAATCTTTATTCCAACGGACACGTAACGATCGTTACCGCGTGTGAGATCATGGGGGAAGAAAAAAATAATAATAATCACGGAAACTCGTGCTGTTCAGGGATTTAAAAAAAAAAAAAAAAAAAAAAACATCATGGAGAGGGATATTTTGGAGTCGGGGGTCAGAAGACGCAGTAACACGCGTTCGCAGGGCTCGTCACAGGCCCTGCTCAAACAGAGGTATTTACAGAGGATCTCATCGTCCGTAGAAAGCGCATAAAGATTATATTGACGCGAGATCCGTTTCTCCCACTTCTATTGTTCATCCTGGAGAGACGTGGAGGGATAGAAGCTGCAAGTCGTGTAACAAATGTGTATGAAAAGGTGACGTACATAAATACAGAACTCGTAATGCCACATTTCCTGCCAGAGTAACATGGAAGCGTTTCGGTGGGAAGGAGGTCGAGTGAAGGACACGAGAGAGTCATGTAGTGCATTAAGGTGGCGCTCTGTCCCGCTCTGGGGGGGGGGATGCTTTTCGTTTCCGCTCTTACGTCCTCGTAGCTCAAGGTCGCTGCGATGTCGAGGCAAGAAGCGTGATCCCTTTACCCCGTGTAAAGTGTTTTTCAGCACGGCCGAGGCTTCCCGTAACAGAGCTCGGCGACATCACGTGATGATTTTTGCTTCCTGTAGAAAGAGACGGATCCAAGGAAGGACAGAGACAGAGAGAGAGACAGAGAGAGAGACGGAGATGCAGTGGAGAGGAGATTTAAAGCAGAAAAGAAGAAAGAAGGAGAGAGAGAAAGAGAAAGAGAAAAACCACGGGGTGAAGGATCAGAGATCTGGGAAGCGGCTGGGATCTTCTTTGTAGTCGTTCGGGATGGTGAAAATGGACTCGTCGAATTCGTCGTAGCGGAACTCTTGAAACGTGACGGTGGCCGTGATGGTGGGAAACACGGGGATGTCTGGAGAAGAGACAGGAGGACAGAGAGGTCAGGGTGATTCACCCGTCTGATTGTGATCATCTCAGAGTGACAAAGGTTTCATTTCTTTTTTTTTTTATCCAATTAAATTGTATTTGTATAGCACTTTTAACGATGGTCATAGTCGTAAAGTCAGGTGTGAATAAGGAATGTGTTATTAATTTTAATTGAAATCGGATCAGTTCATTCAATCAGTGTCTGGAGTAAGCCTTTATGATCTTTATAATGAACATGAGAGATTACCCTCTTTATTTATTTGTTTGTTCTAATTTTTTATGCCTATAATAATAATAATAATAATAATAATAATAATAATCATCATCATCATCATATTATTATTATTATTATTTAGTGTTATTTAAAACGATCTCCATAAAATCATGTGAAATCACTCTGGATTCACAAATTTCCAAGGAAAAAAAAAGTGCATTTTTCTGGACCAGAAATAAACTCCCACCAAAAACACTCGAAAAAAAATAATAAAAAATGGTCCCAAAAACCTTGGAAGCAGACATGGGGACACATGGGGAGGGTTGAGGACACATGGGACGAGAGGTGAATTTGTAAATTTGTAAACTTGTAAATGTTTTTAAGTGCAACCACTCCTCTCTTCTGGGCAGAATTAATTTTAAGGCAATGTTAAGGCAAAAAGCTTTTCTTGGAGGCTGTTCAAATCAAACCGGGAATTTTGATTTTGTGTAGAATAACAGAACACGGCTATGAGATTAAAAACTCCCTTTATTTCTGCTACACTAATGCACTTATCACAGAGTTTCACTAGAGTTTGGATACCATCAAGGCAGAAAGTTCTCGCATGATTAGACTGCCTGCTTTTATGCCTTTTATTTGAACGCCGCTTGTATTTACAGAACTCGCTCGATGTGTTCTCTATGAGTACAGGGTGCCAAAACTTTTTTTTAAACTTGTTTTAAAAACAATTTATTTATCATCGGTTGCCAACACCGTCGTTATCTTACCTAATTTCACTGGGAAGCCTGGCGGGAGCTTCATCTGAACAAACTCTCTGAGTTTATTAAAGTGCTTGAAGGGTGCGATCACTTCTAAAACATTTAACAACCTGTAAACAGAAAGAAAGCAAAATTATTGATTTGTGACTAACATTAGAAGGAAGTTGGGTAGCACCTTACATGCATCACTTTCTCACTAGAGAGTTAAAAAAAAAAAAAAAAAAGACAGTCACGCTTACGACTCGATGCCGAGAGGAAAATCTTGACTCATGGCTACAGTGGCTTTAAAGTTCTTCTTGCTCTCTTTGCATACGAGCTCTCGTCCGAGATGAGGAGCTCTAGAAGAAGGAAAGAGAAATGTCGAAGCTGTGAGGAATCTCGAGATGAAAACGCATCCAGAGGCTTTTAAGCACTGCTACAGCATTAGAGAAAACCCTGATTAAATCAGAAATCATCCTGTTTTTAATGGGGGAAAAAATGAAAAAAAGAAAGACAAACATCAGACGCACTTTCCAGCCTCAGCTGTGATGTACTCTTCCCAGGAAATAGTGTTCGGAGTTGGAGCCGTCAGGGACTGGCGTCTCACGGGCTTAAAAAAAAACAGACAGAGACAGACAGATAAAATTCTGGTTAATTCACCAAAAAGTTTTACGTTTACAGCATTTAGCAGACACTCTTATCAAGACCGACATATTTTATCTCATTAAACATCTGAACAGTTTACGACTGACCCGACGAGTGACGACTTGGTTCACAAGTTACAGTGACCCCGCTTTGTGTTTCAAAGCACTGAGACTGGAGGCTCCTTCCCTAAACACCTCTCAAATTTCCATTAGATCAACCACTCAAATTCATTTCTGTTTGTTAAATAATAACACGCTCTGTGCAGCGCCTTTAGGTTATTGTGTCGCAGCTTCCGTGGATTTCCGGACAGACAATCAGGGGCAATCGGGGGAGATGCGAGACACGTGGGCGGACATTAGTTCCACACCCAGTATGAGAGCGGATCTACTGTATGTCGCTGCCGGTATAGGAGAAAAGGACGGAGACAAAGAAGTGTTAAAAAGAGAAACGTCGAAAGAAAAAGAGAAACGTCGAAAGAACGCAAGAAAAGCAAAGAGAAAAGGAACGTTATATTAAAAAAAGAAAATTAATGTTGAAAATAAAAAAAGATTTTGTTGGTTAACAAACAACATATAATTGTTATATATATATATATATATATATATATTTTTTTTTTTTTCTCATTAGACGAGAAGAGTCTTCCCGAAAGTCTGCACATCTCTCCCGCAGTCCGCTGCCCCTCCGCTTCCCCCTAATCCCGGCATCGGCGCTTATACACAACACACTGAACTTCCTGGTGCTTTAACGTCGCACGCCGCTCCCACTTAACAAGTGTGTTTTTGTTTTTTTTTGTGTTTTTTTTTTATAAAGCACTGGAGGATCCTGCTGTTCTACATCGCAGACAGGATCTGGGTTAATAATGACAAAGGAGGGAGATTAGAGCTGCATGTTTTCACCTTCCTGAGCTTCTTATGTAAGAAAAACGGGATGGATCTGCCGAGCCGGTGTTACTGCAGGTCAGATACGCCTGAACTTCTTGCGTGCGGAACATTTCAGAGAGACTCGTGAATCTTTTGTTATCTACTTTAACTCTTGTTACACATTAAGGCTGTGGCTTACTGGGTTACTGATCGGAAGGTCGGGGGTTCGAACCCCAGCATCGCCAAGTTGCCACTGTTGAGCCCTTGAGCAA
>JAQMYL010000007.1:23748754-23761865 GCA_030014365.1 Clarias pachynema | reverse complement strand
GGATATGCGAAGAAGAAATTTCGCTGTGCTGTAAAAAGTACATGTGACAATAATTGAATATTCTTCTTCTTCTTCTTGTGCGTTGCTTAGAGTCTAGTCCGGTTTGGATGATGAGTAAGCGTTTGACCATTTCCTTGTTACTCAATCGAATACGGAGAAAAAAAATTAAGCAGAAGAGAGAAACCGACTTCTCACTTAGAGGTGAAAAAGAGCTGCCGGAAAGAAAAAAAAGAAAGAAAAAAAAAAAACGGCCACCAGCGCAGTTCGTATGCAAACGAGACGACGAAGCGCCGCAGCACATGTTGTGTCTGTTACGACACTGATATCATGCGGTGCTTTTACATAAAGTCATAATCCAAATCCGAACACATGCTTGTTTTTTTATTTTATTTCCAGTTCATCTGAAAGCAAGCTCACCTCGAAGTTCTGCTCGATGAGGTTTCCTCCTTTGCTGAGGCTCTCCATGATCGCCTTGTTCCTCAGAATGTCCTCCTCGCTCAAGTGCTCTCTCCGTTTCCTCGACTCCAGGACCAAGCCGTTGACCAGGTAGAAATCCGCCAGGAAATTCCCCACCCGTTCCTGCGATCGCAACCGGAATTAAACGTGACCTCGAACAGACAACCCGCATTTCCAATCCACGGGATAGAACTCTGACACTCACGGTTTTGTCTTCTCGGAAGAGCCAGCCGCTCTGTGCTCGGGCGAAGGTGATGGATTTGGTGGACAGGGTGGCGGAGTAAATGTCGCTGCTCATCAAAATGTCCACCTCCTCCTCCGTCTCCATCTCCGACTCCTAAAACACGAGACGAGACGGTGTAAGAACTTGCCGAGTGTGATGCAGAAAGATGAGTGAGATGGTGTGATTCGTTCTGACCTCGTGGTGGATCCGCTGGTACACTTTCTGCTCGTTGTCCAGCACCACGAAGGACTCGGACGGGACCGCGTCGCCGTTGAAGATGAAGCTCAGGTCTCCTCGTTGGCATTTCATATCCGTGAAGTCGATGAGAGTAGTGTCCAACCTGTGAGGACGCAGCGGGATGAAACACAAATATGGAGTCTGAGTATATCAGTACTGTATTTAATCCATTTTTTTTTTTTTTTTTTATTCCTTATTTGTACAAATAACATGGAGGATCTGTAGAACAGTAGATTAAGCAATATAAAAAGAAGGGATTCAGGAATCATTCAAATAACAAACAAATAAATAAAATATAATCTTACGTAATTCATCTTTAAACACCATTTTCTCTTTCAATAGATACAGAATTCAATCCCAAAAAATCACGTGAAAGGACATAGAACTGTGAAATTCCTCACAAGTTGTTTTGTCCATTTCAACGCTCAGTGGTTTAATCAGAAACATACTTTTCTTTACACCTTCATTATTTTTCTATTGATATATTTTAAGTAGCCTACTTACGATACAGTCAGCTTTAGAATTATTGGCACACTTGGTAGAGATGGATTCTATAAAGGTTCTTTTAGAAGAACTCTAAATACAGTTCTCTATATATTATATTCAAATAATATGTTTAAAATAAAGAAATGGGAACAAATGTTTTACTGTGACAGGCTGCAAAGTGCCTAAAGATACAATTTAAAAACTGATTGTTTAAGTAACAACCTCAGCAGCGACCTCATTTCCCCTCTCGTCTGTTCCAACCACTCAGCCTCCAGCATCACCAGTACACTAATCACCAGCCTGATCATCTGTAAATCATCTGCACCTGTTTCTCACTGGTTCATGCCTTACAGTTAGATGTTTTTTTAATGCTTGAATGGTTCATAGGTCACTGTGTGGCTTAACAAACAAAACACATTCCTGTGAAACTGCTCAGGTTCAGGACTGGAGTCATGAAAGTCATTCAGGAAGCCTGGAAAACGTTTCCTTGAGACTAACATTAACAATATAAGAAAGTCTGGAGCTTTGGAAGCAAAATGTGAAGAAGTGAGGACTTTTGCACAGTACTTCAATATTAAAATAAAGATAAACTTTTGTGTTAAATATTATGTTCAAAAATTTTTTTTCGATTTGTTTCATTTCTTTGTTTTAAATTCCATTTCTGAAAGCAGACGTAAACAAAGTTAATGCCGTTAATTTTATTTCTAAAAATGTTAAAGGTAATTTTTTCATAATATTCCTCAAAACAAGAGGCTTTCAGTACGAATCTATTCATCTTATGAAATCTATAAGATTTTCACCTACACGTACAACGAGACACGTCGAGTTCACTGTGATCGCCATCTCTCAACCTGTGATTTTGCAGAATCCGTTACCGTTTGCTTGCAGCGCTTTCTTTTTAAATCTAGTAGCAGGAAATACTTCAGGGCTAAAATTATCGAGCTCCTTCAGCGCTAGAGGAAGGTGTGTCTCCACCTCGAACGCTGGTCAGAGTCAGCGGGTCGGTCAGGCCTCCCTGGAGAAACGGAAACGTTTAGTGTCACCGTTTGAAGAGGGGTGTTCTGCGTAATGGATCGACACGGAGTTACTGAGTCATTTTCCACTTCAGCCCTCTCCGACACAAGCCGGTGATTTCACAATCCGGTTGACGGCACTTATCATTAGTCATGCTGGAGCACGTCATAAAAACTGATAACTGAAATAAAGACTGTATAATGTAGAGCCTGTTCCTGGTAATTTCATGACCGATACATCAATCATCATCACCATCATCATCAGGTTTGTGAGGTCTAATTGCCCGATTTTTTTGCTGGATCACACCTGGACTATTTTTCTCACATTTCATCCGTCTATCTCAAGGACGATCATGCCGAAGAGACACCTTGCCAAATCAGACGGGCTCTTTTTTCTCCTGTAGCACCGATCCTACAATACATACATGATGAGGCAAGTCGAGGGTTTTCAGACTCCAGTCTGTTGATCAAACACTCGATAAGTTGTTCGTGTTCACTGGAAGCTTTGTAAGCTTTTATTTTTTCCGCTGTATTCTTAGAAAAATCTGTTCCTGGATGTGCACAAAAATATGTGCACCCCGTTCATCACACTCGTATATCCATCACACTTCCTGAAACTGTTGGCAGAAAGTTGACCAATTGTTTAGAATGTTTATTTTTATAAAAACTCCAAACCTGAGCTCACTAATGCTGAGTGATCACAAATCCACACATCTAGTGGGAAAAGTCTTCCCAGAAATATGAAGCGCATTATTATAACAGCAAACCGGAAGAAATCTACAGCGAGATGTTCAACAAGCTCAAATGTATGTGGCGATCGAGCGTCTAAATACTTTTACCTACTAGTTTTTCTGCCCACCAGCATCAGGAATTTTTTTGCTCTCCATGTTTTCATACTTGCTTTCAGACAATCCGAAAAAAAAATAATACTCAGAGCAACATAGTGTGATTTAACACTTTAACACTCTCGCAGCACTACGCTAGAAAATATTAAAACCTTTTGTGGTTGGAGAATGAAAACAACATTTGAACCTTTAATCTATTTGATAATTGAAAGATCTCAGACTTCACAAGACGCCTTCATAAAAAACCCTCCGTCATGATACTGACCTGATGTTGATTCCCTGCTTGTAGATCTTGCAAGCGTCCGAGGGCAAAATTCTAGAGAGTAAAGGCACTGTTGGGGAAAAAAAAAAAAACACGAAAGCCTCCTTTAGTGAGAGAATAAACCTTGTCATTTCCTTCTACAGCACATCTAGGACAAAAGGATCGCGGTTTAAATAAAGAACCTGCTTCAGTAGGTCATTGACATTTATAAAAATTACTACCAGTGCTAATTGAATCAAACATGTGCACATACAATACAATAAATCACCATACTAGACACAAATAGGAATGCTGTTGTTATTCTTTCGATTGCGACCGGCACCGTATTCAGTGGAATTGGGTGGGAATTGAACCCGACACCTACCACTGAGCCACTGTTGCCCTTCTAGACTCGAATATGAAGTCTATTCCCAAAACACCTCATCCTTGTTAGAAGCATATTCGTGTTAAGATATAAATCGACTAAAGTGCCAACGTGCTGCAGTGACACATGCTGACCACCAGGAGGTGCAAAGTTCCTCTCACACGGCCACGCCACTCCCTCTGAGTGTTTTCAAACGTTCTCTCCTCCCTTCCCCACCTATCCCTCTCTCTCTCTTTTTCTCTCTGCTGTAATCCAGCTGGCCATCGCTGTCCTCTCTGATGTAATCCCGCTCTGCAACACTGCACTTTCCCCACTCGAATACTGTCCTGAACTACAACCACTGTCTGATAAAATTCAAGCCCCTATCATTATGCTTGAAGACCGCACACACACACACACACACACACAAAAAAAAAATTCATAAATCACTGCTCTTATGCAGATTTTGCTAAAACAATGGTGACCAGGAATGTAGAAATGAAGACCTAAACTTACCCCAGCTTTGAAAATCCCAGTGAAGCTCCAAATAAAAGTCGCCAAGCTGCAAAAACGTACAAAATAAACAATAAAGACGACAATAAAATACTCCATCGGATAACAATGGTGATTTGTGACCTGCTTATTATCACATCATGAGGTAAATTGTCAAGACGTCACAGGTTAAATGTTATATAACTAAAACTCCCAATTGGAAAATTCATACTCATTTTTTCCATCATATTACAATCATCTCTCTCTCTTGTGCAAAAACTGTATAAACATGATAGAAAAGCCTCATTGACACTCAGATAGCAAATGCTGCAAACTGCAGTTTTCCCAGGGGTTCTGTGTGCATGTGTATGTGTGTGTGTGTGCGAGAGTGAGAGTGTGTGTCCAGCACACTAAACATGCCATGCTTCAGAAGAATACAAACAGCATTTTTTTTCACGGTACGCTTCAAACCGAGAACCTGCCTGAACACGAAAAAAACAGAACAATAATTATTTTTTCCTCCCCGAACTCGTAAAAAAAAATGTAAAAATAAAAATAAAAACTCCTGGACCGATCACAATGAAAATAAAAGTCGAGGCACGTGGCTGCATTGTGCGGTTCGGCATAGAGGAAGTGCCCGGATTAACATTGTTCATCTGACAGTGTGTTTGGTTAACCGGCTTATCTGTTACAGGCAGGTGCGATGAAGTGACTCATCGTGATTGTGGACAAAAGACTTAATTTTATTTACTGAGGTATAATGACGAGGGACAAAACATTTCCGCATTCTTCTTTTTTTTAAAAGAGATATCGTTGGACTATTTAGCCAAGATTTCCATACATAATATGTCTTTTAAGCAACGTTTCCAGAGGATGTCTAGGGTTATAATGCTAGATCTGATCTGAAGTTTGACATTGTGGGGACATACCTGGCTGGTCCCCATAAAGACAACTGGTATATATTTTTTTAAAACAAAACCTGCAAAGGTTTTCCTTGTTGTTTCTGAAATTATAGTTAGGGTCAAGCTCGAGCAAACGTATTTATTTTATTATTATTAATAATTATCCCAATTATATCCGTGTCCTCACAATGATGGTAGAACAAGAATGTGTGTGTACGGCTGTGTGTGTGTGTCTACATGGTGCGACAAACCAAAGACTGCCTGAAGGAATTTGGAGCGGCTCCATGGCAGCACAAGAGCGAGCCGGAGCGTTTCTCAGACAACGTGGTACGTGCTCGGCTTTCCAAACTAAACTCGGACACTTCCTGTCTAGTGCACTAGATGCTGGATGCAAACTCGTACGCTAGACACTAGCCGAAGTGAGCTTGTGCGAGAGATTTGCTTACCTCTTTAAGGGCTTTGAGGAGCCGAGGCCTCTTGTCCTCTACGCTTTCTCTGGACTGCTGCTTCAGCTTCCGCAGGAGCGCCGTGACTGCGAACACAAAAAGACGTGCACCCGGGTCAGACGTTTCTCACACTGCATAGCTCATCGACTTTCCCCACACACACTCCGTAAGCTCTGGAGCACAAATCTCAGGGGCTATAACGATAAGGAATTTTACCTATGTGGTCCGCCGGTGCGAACAGAACCATAGAGAAGAAATTTAGCTTGAAACTGCAGGATTGTATAGCACGGCTATTCCAAATAAAGCATGGACCCCCATCTTGAGTGAACTGTCACCATGTGAAAAGCGTCAATGAGTCAATAGCGGCCGAAACTTAATTGGAAAAAACGGTCCGATGCCTGTGCATTCGTTTGCATTTTCAATGAGGTCCTTTAATGCTCAGACATCAATCATACGGTAAGTAGCCGATCTGATCCTGTTCGGGACTTCCAAAGAAAGCCATGATACCGAACGCAATCTTCGTGCATCCCCTACAAGATATTGGCCGAATATGGAGGCGTTACAGAACAAAAAACAAAAACTCTGGAGAGGGATGAGTAGTAGTGATGAGTCGTTCATGAACGATTCGTTCTTTCTGAACGAATCTTTAACGTGACTCAGAAGAACAAGTAATCTCTGAGAGTGATTCGTTCATTTTCTACTGGATGCGCATGCGCAAATCATCAAAAAAACCTCCGTAGGTTATGTATAGGAAACAGAATTTAGCGATTCCTTCTCAATGAGTCATCAAGTCCCGAGTCGTTCATTCTTTTGTCACGTGACTCCCATAGATGCTATGCGGTGCAGCAATAGATTCAAAAGAATGAAAGACTCAGACTAGAAGATATGAGAGGTGAGCTACTCATTCTGTTTATTATAATATGTCCTTAGCTGCATTGTAATATTTTCATTACTGGAACTATAGCCAAAATGTGCGTATGTAAACGTATTGAGGGTCTTTTTATTGAAAATGCAACATTTTATTTTATTTCTGATCAAAAGAACGAAATGAATTAATGAACTTTTGATGCACGAGATTCAAAGAACCGAGTCACAAAAATGATTCAAACTTCCCATCACTAATGAGTAACAGTCTATCCTAAAGTAGTTTATTGTTCTTGCACAACAGTAAATTGCCAATGGGCATTTTCTGCTTTGGGTAACATTAAGATTCCTGATATATACGGCATTTCGTGACAAAAGATGGAATAAACCAATGACCTTGACAAGCTGCAGGAACAGAACAGCAGCAGCAGGAGCTCTCTTTAGCTCTACAGCATTCAGCTTAACAACGCTGAGATGAGGAACCCTGGGGAACTAATATGAGCTTGTTTTTAAATAAACTCGGTTGCACCAGAGTACTGACAAATTACACGTTTAGTTTCAAGTTGCGTCAGATGTCAGTTGAGGTTTAAGAGGCAAAGTAGGAATGTAGCTGGATGGCATTGCAGCGCAAAGCGCACCTTTGAGAGTTTTAACAAAAACGAAAAAATAAACATTACACAAGAAATTTAAGATAATTTGAGACGACCTTGGGGGGAGAAAAAAAATTTACATAGAAAAAAACATGCATCCAGATTTTTTAAAAACTGGAATATATTAAGGTACGTTCATTACCTCAAAATGTTCACGACCACCAAGTTGCCACTGTTGGAACCCTCAACTGCTCAGATTTGTAATTCGATAAAAATATATAAGTGCGTCTGCCAAATGCCTTAATGTAAATGTGATTGCACTCTCAGGAGAACACTGGTCTGAACATGAATGTTTTTGGGCACTGTTCGCTAGACCTTGTCTATCCTTGGATACTCTCGTTTGCTTTATGATAGACGCTGCCTACTCTTGGAGACTTCGTGCTTGACTCTGTGACTCTACTTGGTATGGATGTTCGAGCTCTCTGGCCTGATGTAACCTCTTCTTAAGCACGCCTGGGCTCTCACTGGTAGGTTACCAGGCTCTCCTCAGTAGACAACATCCCGGAGATGTACTATACACCCTCGGGGGCTCGTTTGTACTGTAGATGTTAGGTATTTCTTAGCCTAGAGATGTGAGATGTATTTTGAAGCTAGCAGTCAAGTAAGTTCACAGGACAAAGAAAGAATCAAACTGAGTTGAGCAGTCATGGTGTTTGCACAACTTCCTTCTGGGATCTTCCGGGGAGGTTTTATCCCTAGGGTATGTTTTAATACTGCCACAGTTTTCAAAACATCAAGTTAAGTAATCATATATTAAATAAATAATCTCAAAGAGTAGCCAAGATTGGTCAATCCAGTCCAATCCGAACATGTATGCAGGGACTATCGGGTACTTACAGCCATTGCACCACATTCTTGGGCAGGCGTTGGCTCGTGTGACCTCAGAGGTTATGCAAATTGGTAAAACATCAGGACATGGCTGTGCCAAGCTCCTAACTCAGCTAGTGTTTCAAAATTAAAAGCCCATATTGGCCCTTGTCCAACCAAGCAGCTTAATCAAAGGCGATGTGACCTGACAGGAGAGGTTTGTTATCTTTGCTATCCTACAACAGGGGGCTACAAATTTGCCATCTGCCTCCAAATGCCCCAGTGTGTGTGTGTTCCATTACACTCTCGTTTTTTTTGTTTGTTTTTTAATCTATGAATTAAGTAAAAATTAGTAAAAAATTTAATTGACATCACAGCAGGCGTAAGTTTTATTCTTACTAATGTTCATTAAATGGTTCAAGAGCTTAGCTGAGAGAGCAGAGAACAACAAGGTCCTGCTAATCCTGTAGCCAGACATAGTGCTCCAGATCTGCTGGGAACGACACTCGCCAACAAAAAAAAAAGAAAATCAGGTCGAGTTTCCCTTTCCAGAGCGGAGAAAAATTCACAAAATAAGTAGCAGATCCCGCTGCTTAGATGATGTCCAGTATATCCCGAAATCAGACTCTGTTAGAGGACACTGCTGGAAAACCGATGAAGGAAAAATAAGCGTTTGGGCCATGCTTGTGTGTGCTCCTTTTTTTTTTTTTTTTTTTTAACTCTCTTGGTTTGTAAATCCCAAAATCCATCCAAGTCAATATCACATGGTTTTTCAGCCTGTCATGGAAGCCAGGCTACTTCGTATGAGAAGGCGTTTTAAACACCTTCTGCAAACATGACACGTAAAAACAAGCAATATCCATGTGCATGGCCTTGTTGCGGTTCAATTCTTTTTCTTAACGTTATGATGTTGTAGGTCAGTAGTGGCTCAAGTGGTTAAGGGTCCGGGTCACTGATTAGAAGATTGAGGGGTTCAAGCCCAACCTGTATCATGGGTGGCCCTGTGCTCCTGGAGACCCTTGAGCATTTATTATTTAAGCAATATCACACTAGAGGGAGTGCTGTTGTGCTGTTTATTGTAAAAACGATTACACGGCCAAAGAGTGACAGAGGTGTCACAGCCGTGCTGATATTCAGCACAACAGCACAACCTCGTGTGTGATATTGCTTTTATACAACAGTCCCACAAACACCATTTATCATCCACAGGTTATGATTTGTCTCTTTTGTATCCTTCCGAGTCTGGTAGACTTGACTAACCGCAACTGGCGGAGCTGGCGACTGACAGTTTATTAACAGCGTTAGTTGTAAATTAGCAATACTATGTAGACAAAAGGTGAGGAGAACTCTTTAAATCTCACAACCTTCGCTTTATATTTCCTCTTATTCCGTTTTAGAATATCAGCTACGTCAATTCCTGGGTTATGGGGTTAAATCCAGAATAACGTTAAATGGAAAGTTAGTACGCTATGTAGGGTGTACAATCACTTGATCAACACACTAAGTAGTGCCCCTGATCAGGGATTAGGGAGGGATTTGGGATTCAGCCTTGTGTCAGAAGCTAATGTAGTTAGCCATGAACAGAACAACACGGACAGTTCAGAGGCGATTCGGAATGACTTGGCGATTACTAAAGAGACAAAGTGTTATTTAAGATGACACAACGTTATCAGATATGTTTTTTCGCTAAAAGTGCGTCCATGCCTGGTTGCGACCGACAGTTAGTGTAATTACAGCTATTAGAACAGCTGTGACGCGGAGTAAACGTCCCCTAGTGCTGTTACTGTCCATCATCACCTCTCGTGGAAAGCCTCTGGTTCAATCAGATTACTCGGCAGGAGATTACGCAGGAACGTTAACAATATTAAAGCCTGACCAACACTTCTACAGTGCAATCCATTGTACTGGGAATGAAGAAAAACATGACTTTTGACTGGGTGGAGCAGAATGGAATGAATCATCATTTAACTCAGAATATCGAGTCAGGAAACATCTGCCAGCCCAAGCCCTTAAACACACCTGGCATCAAAACAATACGGCAGCACACAGTCGCAGTATGCAGGTCTTTCCTCAAATGTTCATCAAGTTCAAAGAACATCCACAACTAATAAGAGCATCCATGTTTTCCCACGTAAAAAAAAAAAGACTGGAACTCAGGATAACTGACTCGGACTTTATCACACGAAAAACAGGCCCGAAAAGAAATAAGCCGACTCCAGTGCTCAAAAAGCTCAGCGTTTTAGCTTTTTCTGCTATTAAACTAATGCATTCCTTCAGCTTCGTAATTATTATCGTTCTTCGTGAAAATGAGAAGCAACACACACAGGTTTTCTTAACGGTTCTCTCAGTGTGATTAAACATTATGCGCGTGTTCATTTCTGAGAAACTGTTTGAATGTTTGACACTTTTAATAAGATGAACAGGTGACTTTCTCAGAATAAAAGATTAACCTGTTTTTGTTTTTCAAGTTTTAATAAAGTCTTCCAAGGAACGCACGTGTCACCTGCTCACTGAACACATTGTTTATTCATTTAATGCTGTATAGGAGGGAAAGAATTATGTTAAAAATTCAAACAGCTGATGAACATCTACGCTTCCTAATAAAGGTTCTGAGGAGGTTCGGTCGAATTCCCACGAAAGCTTTCACAGGAGTTGCAAGCGTGACGATGACGGACGACGGATACTGTTTCCCATGTGTCCTCCATGCTTTGTAAAAGCTTTATTTAACGCACATAAATTCGATAGTTGACGATTTGCATTGATTTAAAATATTCACCTTGGAGCCAATTATGATTTTAAAAGAAAAAAAATTGAGCCTTTACCAGTTTTAGTTAGAGCAATGGTTTGTAGTTTCTCCATCACTATTTAGTGATGAGAAAGATTCATGGTTTAATTTACATATTTCTTTATTTAGATTTTCATGACAATTGCCAATAGAAGTTCTGCATTACTTTTAAAGAAAAAATATTACTGTCACTGAAGCATTTATGCTTTTTATCAATAAAACAAACCCAATTATCAATAAATAAGTGTAATAAATATTGCATCTACAAATACACACTATAAATCAAACATTAAAGGTAAAAGACAGACAACTACTGTCTACATTATGATGTTTAACCAATGACATTCAGTGTTAATATCATAAGGCTTGAGAAATTGTCTGTTGTCCGACTGGCGAGCCAAGATGTCTGGAGTTCATCTAGAATTACTACACTACCATATTAGACAGCATCGAGAGAAGAGATTATTGATCAGAATTCCCATATCTGCGCATCAGGTTTCCCTACATATCACGTATCAGGTTTATTAAAGCTTAGGGAGAACGAGGAATGAGGCCAGGAACCGTGAAGACGGTCCGATAGGAAGAACAAGACCGCTTTTGTTGCTTGGAAATTTCAGACAGAAACATCTAAAGTGTAAAATCTTTGGACGTTGACGCTGATGCTCAAGCTCGGAAAATGCTCTTACAGAATGATGTTATCGATATTACAGAATAAATGACATTACATTATTAAATTCATAACTTCAGACTGGAAATTCTAACCCAAGAGTCGGGATTTCCAACGCCGTGTCCATACATGAGGACACCTGGTCTTGGTGCTTTTAACTCTTTCCATTTATTTCAAGAAGGTTATCATCACGTATACGCATGAAAGCTTGCAAAAAGTTTCCAGGAATATGTTAGTCAAATCAAATTTATTTATAAAGCACATTTAAACACAACACCGTTGACCAAATTACTGTAAAACTGATACTCACTCATTGTCTATACCGCTTTGGGGTGGGGTACAACCTGGACATGGCAATTTGGGAACGCCAATTAGTCTAATTTGCATGTTTTTGGACTGTGGGAGGAATTCGGAGAACCCGGAGGAAACCCACCAAGCACGGGGAGAACATGCAAACTCCATGCACACGAGACGGGAATCGAACCTGGCCGGGAATCAAACCCGGACCCTGGAGGTCCAAGGCGACAGTGCTAATCACGACACCACCATGCCGCCTTGCTAATAAAACAATGAATAAATTAATTAATTAATATAAAAACAGAGGAAAGAGTGTGTCAGCTAGTCCTCACATTAGTATCAACTGCCAAAAGGTCTGATGTACAGCTAATTCCAGCGTTTAAATGCTGCAACTGAAAATGCACCATCGCTTCAACCTCGACTTTGAAACTATAAAATCTGATTACCATACCTGAGAGACCGTGCTGGACCGTATGGCTTCACAAGATCAGAAATACATGGTGGTGCTAGATTATTCAGGGCTTTCCAAGGGTATGGGCAAGATCTTGAACCTGACCCTGAACTGCACAGGAAGCCAGTGTAGGAATGCGAGGACAGGAGTTGTGTTCCCGCTAAAGTGTTCCCATTAAAACCACCTGCAACCGAACAAAAGAGGCCTGGCTGACACCTCCGGCGAGGGTATTACGATAGGATCACGATTTAAGATTCACATGTACTGTAACTTACAGCAGAATATAATGAAGCTGGGTTCAGAGCGCAGAGTCAGCCAGGATACAGGTAGCAGATAGTGGTGAGGGTAACAGTGGCAACATGGCAGTGCTGGGGCTTTGACCAATGACCTTCCAATCATTAATCCTTAGCCTTAACTATTTGAGCAAGCACTGCTCCGGTAATCATGACAACCTCAAATAAAAGCATGTATAAACTTTTCAAAATCTTTTTTTTTTTCCTTTGGTTAAAATAGCTTGATCTTGAATAACCAAATAACCTTTTGGCTCACATGTGTACGGTTTAGTTACAGTTTGTGGATGTGCATGAATAAGCTGTGTAGAAGGTACAAAAAAAAAAAAACTCACAGCATGGTATACATATTTTATACAACAGTACTAGTGAATTATTGAATTTCACAGGGTACTGAATGGCTGCTCGACAAAATCATAGACAAATAAACAGAATTTCGAAGTGTACATGAAGTATGTATTTGAAGGAATTCACAGTGTTACAGTTTTCCACTGTAAATGTAAATGAAATGAAAATATTGTACAGTGGGGCAAAAAAGTATTTAGTCAGCCACCAATTGTGCAAGTTCTCCCACTTAAAAAGATGAGAGAGGCCT
>JAQMYL010000007.1:23736166-23748436 GCA_030014365.1 Clarias pachynema | reverse complement strand
TACCTATGATGAAAATTACAGGCCTCTCATCTTTTTAAGTGGGAGAACTTGCACAATTGGTGGCTGACTAAATACTTTTTTGCCCCACTGTATATGATTGGAAATATTGATACCTGGTGCACTGCAGTGTCTATTTTTATTTTTTTCTGTGCAATACATATAAACTACCTCTGTGATTAAAATGGAAGTAGAACCGCGTCCGTTCGTATCTGCGGAAATTCGTAACTCAAATGTCCGTAAGTTGAGGACTACCTGTATTTTATTGCTATTTTATTGCCATTATATTGCCATGCTGTGAAGCACTGTGGGTCAACTTCGGTTGCTGTAAGGTGCTGTATAAATAATTGTTGATTGATTGATTGATTGATTGATAAGAGCATGTCCTCTGGGTTTTCTGTATTTAAATATTTAATATTCTGTATTTAAACAGTTATAGGAAAAGAATATACTTCCTTAATCATCGAATGTCAAGTTGAGCCTTATATCAGGTAGCAACTTCCTTATCTGCTCCAGTATGAATAATGTTATCTGTATTACTATTACATCCCCCTATCGAGATATTCACTGCCCCACCCTTAGCAACAAGCACAGCGACACCGGTTTTATCGTGCACTATGAAAGCTCTCCAAAACGCCGCACCCGAGCAGACTGAATTCTACTTTAAAAGCCGAACTGGTTTGCCGGATTGGCCGTCCGGGATTAGCTCGTCCTCTAGTGAAAATAAAGAGCATGTTTTTAAACTTGTATACATGCACTTCCCTGTATTTGTCTCATGAAATTGCAAAGCGACTCAACCAACTGGTTTGCAAAACCGTCTGCTTATTGTCTACTTTGTTTAAATCTAGAAAGTCAATATTAAAGAAAGAAAAAAAAAAACAGACTTGAAGGCATTTTGCATACAGTAACCTGTCGAATAAAAATCCCTCTATTCAAATTGGATGGAAGTTCCCATCCTGATCCAACCTTAAGGAAAGAAAAAAACAAGGACTGCTTTAATTTGTGTAAACTAAACCAGCATCAAAAAAAAAAAAAAAAAAGGACTGATGGGTTTCTTATTTGCTTTAACCTTTAATGTTGTTACTGGCGGTGTGCAGAACGGGAGCCTGTAAAGCCGAGCTGATGGACCTGATCAAAGCGCCGAGGCTGGCTGTAGGGAGGGCTGATAAGGCACAGCACACCTAATACATTCCTTTTCATCTCATAACCAACATAGGCCAAGGGGAATTTCCCCCCCTGCAGCAATTAGCTGAAAGGACTAGACGTCTAGAGATGCTAATAATATCTATCAATAAGGAGCGACATCATTCACTGTTTTGTTTTCAGGTTAAAGCCAATACATGGTTACTTGATGGATGCAACAATCCCAATTCATTTATTATTTAAAATAAATAAATAAATTCATATTCTAATTTATCATCAGGTGCGACACAAAACTGGAGAAAACGCTAGTAACTCATCCTTGCGATAATCCTCGCGGCGTGTCACTATGGTTAATGATCGCGTAAGGAAGTAAACAAAGAAAGGAGTCCTGTTATGGGAAAATAATCATCACTGAGGAGATGTGATGCGTCCTACCAAGGTCAACCCCCTAACGTTCATGATTTCCCGGTAACGAGATGTCCTGAAGTGTTTTATTGCTCTTAGACCACAGTGGTTTGCCAATGATGACATTTTTTCATTTATTAATGAACATTACTAAGAAACATGTACATCAATTCGTTATGAAAACATTAAAAAAAAAAAAAGCTTTATATTTTTTTGTTTTTACAGCAATTGTTTTTTTTTCCTGGGAAGTTCCTGGGAACCACCTGGTACTGTAGAAGCTACAAGGGGCTTTATGAGAGTAAAAACTCCCTTTATTTCTCTATATAATCCCCTGCTACACTAATGCACTTGTGATGATACGGGTTTATAAATACAGATTGTACACGTATGCCTTGAAACACACACTACATGTTTACTTTATGTCATGTCTCTGTTTAAAATCAATAAAAATATCAAAGTTGCAACACTTTAAACAATCAAAGACAAAAGAAGAATGGTGCGTCTTTGTGGTTAATATCATGGACAAAAATCTGACCAAAAATCTGCCTCAGCTCATATTTGGGTTGGAACCAGTTAAAGAAACAAGTTTGCATCCTAAATGTTATTTAAGGAAATTAAGCAAATTTTTTGTCTGACCACTCGGCTACAAATATAACAACGGACTTCCTTTTACTGTAAAGCTGAATTTGTGGTAAAAATGAGCGCACAGCATTGAGAAGCTCATTAAATATTGATTATATCCATTTTCGTTTTTTAATGCATTTTAAATGCACATTTTTGTTCAAATCTGAATATTTATGAAATGATTGTTGTCATGAAGTTAAAATCGTGTCAAAATCAGGCCAGCTCATTTCTTTATGTTTGCTTTATAAGCTTCCCAAATTGCAAGCGTCGTATCGACTTCATATTATGCAAGAACAAACACACCACAACTGGTGTAACTCGCTGGTGTAACTGTGGATTACAGAAGTGGATTACGATGGTTCAATTCACAATATTGCAACGTGATGCACTGAAAACCATCCAGTGTGATGGAGTCAGTACCCTAAATGCACCCATGCAGTCGATATTTTATCATCATAGGTTTTGCTCTGGATGATTTTTGCTAGTGTTTTTGACAGAATCTCAGTGTTGTGCGCATGTTCAAGGCAGGTTTAGGACTAAGCGATGATATTTGGTAGGTAATTTGTTCAGTATAAAATGCATTTGTGACTTTTGACAGAATACGAATGGTTTATTTCTTTATAACCACAACGTAAAAATCTAGAAACATCTGTAATACCGGTACACACGTGGTCTTGAGTCTGTTACTCCACACACACACACTAACACATTTTATATGTGATTCATCAAAGATTACGATGTTTCAATCAACAACCTTTTTTAATGGTTTAAAGTTAAAGTAGAAGTTGTGGAATGTGAGTGACCAGTTAGATCCTGTTCCCATGAACATTACAGAAAGGATAAACAGCTCTCTCTCTCTCTCTCTCTCTCTCTCTCTCTCTCTCTCTCGTGTTGTGTTGTTCACACACAAATTTTTTGATGAATGGTGAACTGAACGGTTTGGTTTTCAACCAAGCGCGAAAGTAGGCGTCGTTAATTTGATGGACTTTAATGGCAAAGTCGTTCTTTCAGTTTCTGATATCGTTAAAACGGACATCCCGCAAACTGATAGCAGCTCCCTGTCGCCAGCAAATTATATATCCCGGAAATCCATGTTCTCAGAATGAGCGAGAGAGAGAGAGAGAGAGAGAGAGAGAGAGGGAGGGAGGGAGGGAGCATGTGCATACTGATTTGACTCATCACTGTTCTCAGTGGCCAGCGATTTACATTTAACCGCTCCGTCTCTCTCCATCACTCCAATTAAGTCTCGTTTTTACCTCAATCTACAGTAAAATGTACTTCTGCCAGTAACAGCAGTGACAATAATGGCAGTTGTGATTGCTGCATTTTGTCCCATCGCCCATGGTGTGGATGTAAAAGAGATGTTAATCAGAGTTTAACAGCCTCATTTGTCCATTAGATTAAGATCAAGATTAAAATTAAGATTCAATTATGTCACAAGTACCTTACAGCACAGTGAAATTATTTCTATTTTTCACTGGATGTGTTTTAAAAAATGTAAAACGGAACCTGATAAACTAATATTTGTATTAAGTGAACGGAATGAAGGTGCGAAATTGCTTTTATTAAGGACATTTCACTTGCACACTCATAAGTGCAAATTAAAAAAATGTACAGCATTGAATATTAAAATGAACCAATGAGTTTCATAATGATATAAGGATTTTTATATAATAATATGATATAATATAACAGTTTCAAAACTAGTTCAGTAACACGTCAACAGATGGCAGCACACACTCACAGGGAGCATCGACCTTTATAAGTCAGTGTGCCAAAAGACACGGACCTGTGTACATCAGGAGCTGTGCATCTGGTGCTATTCTGACTTTGTTCTAACTCGCTGTCCATGATGAAACGGCTGATGATGTAACGCACAAAGAGCGAATGTGAAATTGATTTGGTCGGACCGTCAATAGCGAATTCTACTGCCAGGTTTTAAGCTGTCTGAAGGAGGTCGTACGAAGACAAGAAAGAGCTTGTAAAATAAAAAAAACTTTTTTTTAAAGCTAATCTTGAAACTTTGATACTTCTTCGTATAACAGCACGAGATGGTAGAATCACTAAACAAATTATTACACAAGACAACATTATACATATACAAATATTGTATATAATGTATAATATAATATCCTTATTATACGAGACAATAAGGACAAGATGAGGGTTTACTTTTGTTTCTTTTAGGGAGTGTAAAATATTACGAACAAGCTGCTCGTGTATCTCACGGTTCTTTTCAGCATAAAATAAATTCTAACACAGTAGCTTTACTTCTTTTATCGTCGAGCACAACCTGACATTCCAGGTGTGTAGGTTACAGTAAAGAAATCAGAACGTTTCCACATTTCTCATGGGTGTTCTCACGGTTTCTCCTGGTACTGATGAGGTGCGATGTCCGCACAAATTCTGTGACTGAAGAATGAAATGACCGAATCTCTTTGGTCAGAGACGTAGCGAATTGCGTGTGAATCAGATTTCTGTGGTGAAGTAAAGCACTGTGCGTGGGATGTACAGGGTCACATGGTACACACTTCCAGTAAGCCTTTTTTTTTTTTTGCAATTATGTCCAGTGCGGGTGGGTAGATGGAGGTCCTACTGAAAAAAAAAGCTTTTACATATCAGAGCAGCTCGTTCAACAAAACTTAGCTCAAAATTATAATTGTGAACTAGTTCATTTTAATGAATGTGAACTGAACTAAACAATACTGTATAACGTAGCTTCCATAATAGCTTCCATTTTCCATAATAAAAATCAAAAATAAAAAAATGCATTAAAAAAAAAATATATATATAGATAAATATCTGACATTATGGTTACATACATTGTATGACTATATGAATAAAAAATTTTTGCTATATTGATCAATTCATATCACTGTTAAATAAAAGAAGCACTGAGTCTAATTGTTTTAAGGGCACATTCGAATTTATGTTTTTTTCTTTTTATTTAAATGAACTTAATTCAAATTATCATAAACCTCAGCAACCGCCTGAAGACTCCTCTGTTCTGAGAACACAGATGCAAAAAAACACTCGATTCTGCCTGCAGCTCTCTCCCAGTGTGTGTACTCATGCTTGTTTGTGTGTGTGTGTGTTATCAACGCGTACTGTTTCTCACGGTTATACGCACTGGGCACTCTATTGCGTAAATTTTCTTAAAAGTTGCATCATTTTCATAAAACAGCTGCTTGATATCACCTAAACCACCAGGAACCTAATAAGGAAGAACAGGACCGTTTCTAAACCCTGTGCTGGTTTGTCCATCATATAAATCCACCCTTTGAAAACATTCAGCACGTTCCCAATTAAGCACCAGACACAACAAGGTCGTTATGATGGCGCCGCGTAACCCAAACGAAGCCAGGTGCGGTGACGGCTTTAATCTCAGTCAAAACAAAGAGAACCTGACAGTCATACTGAACCTATATGCGGTATAACAAACAGAGCGAACAGGGTTTCTAACTGACTTGAAGACAGGAGCTCAAGCTAAAGCACGTCAGCAACATTAAACCAGGAACCTACAGTACATTTACATTTTGCGACAAAGAGACCGGTTCGACATGAGCGACATGGACATTTGACCCGAAATGTTCACAATTCTACACTAAAAGTGTTGATGTAAAAAGTAATAAATCCAAAGATCACTGGCATGTCTGGTGAGTGTACGGAATTGGTAAAGATTTCTTCTTTCTCCAAGAACGAAGCTATGAAACGCCCATCACATTAATCTAGTTATTTTCATACTGATTGATTTGTCGTTTAATTCGTGTTTAACTACTTGGCTTTAAAAGCTACATATTAGTGCTTTTAAAGCACATATTAGCTACATATTAGTGCTGCTTCTTCATATCAAAAATCATAATCACGATTATTTAACAGGATTATTTTTATCGACTTGGAGAAGAGTTTTAAATTGAATTTATTGAATTTTAAAAAGTGAACGTTCTCGGACATAAAAATTTAAGTCGACTAAAAGAAATGTAAGAGAGAGAGAGAGAGAGCGAGAGAGAGAGAGAGAGAGAGAGAGAGAGAGAGAGAAGAGCAAGGTTAGATGTTTAGTGAAGATGCAACGGATCACAAAACAGTTCAGATTGTACGACAGTTTCTGAGTTATAGACTAAATACAGTAAAACCTTGGATTGCGAGTAACTTAGTTTGTTTCTGTTTTGCAAGACGAGAGAAAGACTTGTTTTATTTTTACTTTATATTTTGTATTAATTATTTTTATATGAATATTTTTGGGTTGTGGAACGAATCATCAGACTTTCTATTATTTCTTATGGGGAAATTCGCTTTGATATACACGCTCAGTATAAGTTTTTACTCTAATTTTTTGCGGATCAGTGAAAAAAGACAAAATTCTAATTCCACTTTACATTTATTGCTTATAGAACTTATGGAATTTAAATTAACTATTTAATATGCTTTTTTTTTTTTTATTAAAGTGCCAATAACAATTGTGTCATGAAAAATGTATTTTGTTTTTTAGGTTATAAAAATCTAGGCCAATTCTACCACAAGAAAGAATGTGTGTATATAATTAAACAACCCAATGAGTTTTAGTATTGATATTATTTGGCCTGTTTGTTGGGGATTCAGGATGATCTGGCAACTTAAGTGAGATTAGGTTTTTGTTATCTAGCGAGCACAGAGCAACGGTGGGAAAGAGAGATAGGTTGAGTGAGTGAAAATATCAGGAACAAGCCCCAAAATTCTATGACGGCAATGAGGGGGGTCAGTAGTTAAAGTATTGGAATGTCCGGAACAGCCGTACTACATACACCGACTACTAAAATGTCTGAACTACAAGATAAGCTGAACACGACCACATGCGATCATAATATCAGTAAGGATTACCCGACAAGAAAGAAACTACAAGTGATAGGAGGGATGTGGTGCTTGTTAGCATGAATGTGTGGGTAAATAAAATGAAGCTGAAAGCTACTTTTAGTTACATTGTTGCAAAAAAAAAAAAAAAATCTGTTTAATCAGTCAACCCTGACTAGAGTTACAGTTCCTACTATTATGATTTTTGCTATAAAAAGATTTCAAGTTTCAAAATCTCTGACGTCATTAGTTATGCCATGGAAACGAAGCACCAAGGCAGAGCCAAGGCAAAACATGTTGAAATTATGAAAAAATGCATGGAACAGCAAATAGTGTAGGTTATAGGAAGATCAGGGATTATGGCGATTACTTTCGAAATGCTCTATGAATATTTTCATGATATGCTGTATGCTTTTTTTTTTTTTTTTTTTTTAACACCACAGATAGGATAGGTATACAGAAACTGAATGTGAAATACCACAACGCACTGGGACACTTAGACACACAGATCCAAGCTGGTAGAGATGGAACAGAATACCCATGATGCACTACGGAGTTATGTTTTGTATCAAGATAAAAACATACTCATTTGACGGTCTCCGTAGCTGATGGCTTCGGCGAGAGGACTCCATCCCTGAGCGTTTTTCACTTTTACTGGTGCATTGTGGGCCAACAGGAGATGAGCACATTCTGGAAAAAAAGGAAAACAAAAAGAAAGAGAGAGAATATAAATACAAGCAGCATTTCTCTTGGGGAAAAAATTTCAAGCAACAATTTAGTGTAGAAAAAAAAAAGCATATGAAGTGACACAAGCCTGGAGTACAGCTCCCAGGGCCTTTCTGTCCTGTTTAATCCCCACACATACACACACACACCAAGAAAAAGAGGCCCCGGCTTAATTTAACATCACTCTGACGCTGGAGGCACGAAGGAACAGCTCTAATTTTGTATTAAAGACTTCAACTCTCTAGGGAATTTATCCGACTAATGAAGCCCTCGCCTGGTACCCGAACCACCACACGGCGATCTGATCAGATTTGCGGCTCGACAAGATGGAGAAGAGGCAGGATTTATTAATACTACGCTCACTTTTGTTGTAATAAATCTAAGTGGAAGGATTGTTTACACTCTGTGGTTTGTAAAGTGGGGAGTTATACATATGGGACATTTTCTCAAAAAACAGACGGCTTCTAATTTTACTCCTTTGTGGCTTTTGGTCCACATACATGAGGAAAAATATTTAAGCAATTCCAAGCAGCTAAAGGGGTGACCCGCAAAACACACGATAAAACGCAACGAGGAATTAACAGCTCACGCTGACTTTGCACAACACACCCTGGTATAACATATCGGACGCTCAGGTCGGGCATGACGTTAAAGAAAAACAACCAACGACTGGATGGTGTGATGCTGGTGTAAGCTAAACCCCAGAACGTGGATGGTTTTCCCACAACGGCGCTTCATAAAGTGGTTTATTTCTCAATTAAAACTTTTCATTTATATATTTGTTAAAAAAGAAAAAGAAAAGAAAAACAGACACCGCATCATGCCTTCAGTCCATTTATAGATGTCTTTAATGTTGAGGAACGTCCATGAGACAAGCTATTTCCTGTAAACAAGCACATCCTCTCTCTCCAGGCTTTCTGTTTTTCTCTAAGGCCAAAAAGCAGCTGTTCATTTTACAAAAAAAAAAAAAAAAAAAACAGACACTAGAGACTCCTTCTGTAAATGTTTGATAAACTTTTGATTACAAAACCCTTACCAAGATAAATACCTAAAATATTTACATATTTTTCTATACAAATATACAAAATGTACTTTTTTTGTCATTTTTGAGCATTACGCATCTAGAATAAATGTCTAAAATGATACATTCCTTGCTTTTTTGTTCTGGTCAGGGTTTAAACGAGCCAGTTAGATTTTCCCCCTATTGTGACCTCATATAAGGAGAAACCCATCCCACTGGTGTGTTGCTCAGCGCTGTTCTTCTCCGAAAGGGCGTGGCTCAGCAGTAGCTCATTTATAGAAACGCTGAAACAGCACATTTAGAGGAGGAGTGAAATTAAAAGATAATGAGGTATGAAAAAATGCATTATTATTATTATTATTATTATTATTATTATGAGAGCAATTTCAGCTAGACAGTTAACACACCGAGTTTTAAGACCTATGTTAAATTGTTAAAGAATTAGTAAAATACAGGACCTTTAAATACTAAAAGATATCATCATTAGTTACAGTAAAAATGATAAAACTATTATAAGTCGATCTGAAGTGTATTCGACGGAATGTTTTATTATATAAACCTTTTATTTGAACTATAACAAACATACTGCTGTTATAGAAACTCCTGACCAATCAGATCTATAAATTGAACCACTCTGTAATATAATAATAACGACACCGGCAAAAATTCTCTCTCATCCGGTTCACAGCGGCCCGTTTAATAACCTCCAACCCGCTCACAAATTAACAGTTCAACAGTAAAATATTTTTATAAATATAAGTATCACACCAAGATAACGGATTATATTATTACAGACTTGCAGAAAGCTCTAGTCGTCCATTCCCTGCTGAACACACCAGGTTTATTTAAAGCTGAACTTGTTTGCGTCCATAATTGATGAGCGTGATTAACATGTTTAACATGCAGAATTTAATAGGGAGGAATAAAGCATGCAGACTGATGGCACTGCCTTGAGGTTAGGCCTGAGGTAAACTTATAAATAAACATGAATTGGATGTGGTACATGTTTGGGATGTGGTACATGTTTTTGTGGTTGTTTTTGCTTGTTTCTATGACCAATAACAATAATATGAGCATTTAATGAGTTTGTAATTTTGTCGTTCCGATAACCGTAGATTTTATACACATTAAAAATTATGAGAAGTTCGGTTCTACCTGACGTATCCGAAATCCCAAACGTACAGTTTAAAATCTCAAAACGGTCTAAGCGATTGTTTTTTTAAGGGTTAATGTGTGGGAACTCTGAGCTAGCTCTTGTGAAGTGTGAACACTCAATAATGTTAACACACGACTTTGAGTCGAGGTAAAAAGGGTGTTTTTGTTTTATGTTCTAAAAATGCTTGGAGTGGAAAAATGGCAAGTTGCTGAGACATAAACCTAAAGCGTTGAAACAGAAAAAGTGAACCCACCCTGTTTGAAATAGATGTTTTTAAAGTTATGAAACAGCTTCGAAACGAGTGTGTGAACATGCCAAGGGGAAAAAATAAAGCTTAAGAAAGGTACCGTAATGTGTTATTTAGTTTATTAAAATGGATCTGTCAAAATTAAAAAAAAAAAAAAAAAAAGTTTTGTTTTGGAACCAGCATCGAAGTCAACCTGTTTAAAAAAAAAAAAAAAAAAGAGGTATCGTTCAGGAATTTTCACGACAGCTACCTTGACCGTTTCTTTTTTTTGTTTTGTTTTTTAAAAAGTCCAATAATACGTTAAAAATCCACCTAATTTTGTTTATGAGAATATTTGTTTTTGTTATTGGTTATATAAAAGAATTAATGTTTATAAATGTTTATAAATTTGTAAATACTGTTTCGTGTGTGTTTTACAATAATTTGTATAAAAAGTCTGATGATGAATAAAATGTCTGTCAGATTTATTTATTTTTGATCATTTCTGCTCAGTCATGTTTATACAGTTGGATAAAATGAAATAAAATTGAGTTCAACATACTGCCTTGGTTGTGCTGAAAGACAGGATATAAGACACTGTATATTGTACATCTCTAAGCCTTAGTACAACCTTTAAAACATAGTAATTGTAATGTTAAACTAAAAAAGCTTTGAGCTCTAAGTGTTAAAGAAGTTCCTGCTTGGGAGACGTGCAGGCAATTAACAGATTACAACATAATTAGTAGGAAAGGAAATCATCTGGGACCAGGCAATATGATATCACAATTACAATGATTTTATAAATATCCCAATTCAAGATTTTTAAAAAAATATTGTTACAATTTTAAACAAACGTAGCAAATAATTTCCTCCAACCAAACAGGATGCTGTGCTGCCTGCAGATGCATAAAAAGTTCAATCAGCTCAAATGCAAACAAATACAAATGAAAAAAGATATTTTAAACAAAACCATGAATTGATTCATGAACTGCCACACAAAAAAAAAATCATGACATCACTGAATCGTATCCCCGCCCCCCCATCTCTAATTATTTGTAACATTTTTTAAAAATGTGTCGTAACCCACAAAAAAAGAAACCTTGGCTTAAATATGACCTTGTTGAGGCTTGAAGCAGGATGGAATAAAGTCACCATGTGAACATAACGAAACCGTAGAAGATTAATGAAATCTGGGTTTTTTTTTTTATTATGTTGTGAAACTGTTTTACTGCTCACAAGTAATGTTTTTTCTTGATTTCCTCACTTCCTGTTCTTTCTCTCTCTCTCATAACCAAACCCCTGTCAGTCTCTATAATAGAGTTTATACAGTAGTTGATTAACAAAGGGCTTCTGAACCTCTGGGGCCTGCGGTCTAATGAACATTTATTCACTATAAAGCTAAGAAAACGATACAGTCACCACTGAGCTCTTACAGTACAATCCTCATGCTTTGACCTCTAACGTCCACAATATCGCTTCTTGGCCCTCTAATGATCATGACGACAATGTGCATTCTGTGTATTGATTATAATTAGGGTTGTAAATTTTGCACATTTTTCTTAACCACCAGTCAACCACGTCATCAATCAATAATCGATAAATCATTAATACTTAATGATAACCAGCACGCATTTCCTTTCCTGTTCTAGCGGCACAATCCGGTGTTTCCCGTACACTTATTTTATTTAGTGCGGCCAGCCACAGTATCGACACTGACAGTGTTGGGGGACGTAACTAATTACATCACAAACTTACTGTCTTTAAAAATTAATCAGTTACATTACAGCATTACTTTCTGATAAAAGTAACTAGTCAGAGTACTTTTCCATTGCAGAAAATGAAAACTCCTTTGTGATTCCTCATGTGTAGACCTTAATAATTATTTTACCATCATCACTCAGCGAAGTTTGACCCATAATCTGTTAACTACTAATACCCCTATCTCACCTACGCGGTTTTGTAAGTACAGTTCATCATGAGTCACTGCGAGTTTTGGTGCTGTGAATAGGTTTCCATCTTTCCGCGCGTTGGTCCTCGCACAGTCAAACCGCATAGGTGAGATAGGGGTATAACAGAGGGGGGCAGGTTATCGGGGGTGGGGCTTGTAGGACGACTTTCTCACACACACACACACACACACACACA
>JAQMYL010000007.1:23692641-23712517 GCA_030014365.1 Clarias pachynema | reverse complement strand
CAGCATCACCCGGGGTTCGAACCAGCGATCTCTGGATGATAGGGTGAGCGCTTTACCACTGCGCCACTCGGAGGCCCTGTAATGATTATCTTTGAAAGGTTTTCACCTTCCTTAGAGTATCGGTCCAAATTTTGTTTGCAGAAATCCAAACACTTTTGTTTATGCTCTTCTGTGAGGGGATTCGGCACCATGTACACCCTCAGATTACAAAAAAAAATGACTGTAACACGTTCACACCTGCACAGCAGTGACTCGGGAGACAGTAGCCTTGAACAGAAAGCGCTGATAGGACAGTGCAGCCAAAAGAAGTTTTAATATTACCTGGAGTCTGGATCATTTTTGACTCACCTTCGTAGAACAATACCGGAGATTTCAGAACTATAAAATATGGCATTAGGTAATTAAGCAACAACAGCAGCATCAACAGTCAGTTGTTATTATAAGACACAAATGTCAGCTGTTCTTCTTGAAAGAACAGTATTTTATAGCGTGTTTGCAAACCTATCAAGCCCCATGATGACCCCATGATGGTCTCTCATGAAGACCTTCCCAGGAAAGCAAGACCAAAACTTATCTCTGCTGCAGAGGAGAAGTTCATTTAGAGTCACCAGCCTCAGAAATAACCAATTAATCACAAACAGCACCTCAGATTAGAGGCATCACGAAAGCTTTACAAGTAGCAAACGGATTCTTTCATATTACATTTCTTTCATTTTGAACGTTAATGATTATTTTCTGCTGCAGCTCCAGAGACCGAGACCATGAAGGCCCTGAGGGAATGGAGCCTGATGGGATCATCGAGGTAAGCAATTCATCATCACCAAACAGAAATGCATTATGTGTTGATCGAGCCTGACTTGTTTGGGCTTTCCTGCAGAGCAACTGGAACGAGATTACAGACAATTTCGATGACATGAACTTGAAGGAGACGCTCCTTCGTGGTATTTACGCGTACGGTTTCGAGAAACCGTCAGCCATTCAGCAGAGGGCAATCATTCCATGCATTAAAGGTGAGCGTTAGAAACTTCGACCCTGCGGTAAGTTTGAAATGCTCAGAGAGTGGGTATAATGGGATTCTGCTCGGAATTCCAACTCAGCTGCGACATTGCAGTAATTTCACTTCGAAACGGCAGCACCTGTAGTGAAAAGAAAGACGGAAATAAAGCTTAAGGTGCTTGTGTCAATTTTATCTATAAAAGAAGAGCTATCTTAGTGTTTTTACATGCTGTGGTGTCAATTTTTGGATTTTGGTGCATTTTTATATAGCTATGATCTTTTCTTTAAAAAGTTTTTTAAAAAGTTGCATAAAGTACTTTAAAAGACGAAAACTTATTTGTCAATAAGTTTGTGAGATATATTAATTTTTATAAATGGTGTATTATGTCACAGATGAACAAAGAGACACAAAATGAGCAAAAAGCAAACAATGAAATAATAATAAATAAATAAAAACGACTGAACTAAGAGGAGAGCACAAATATACACAACACTTGAAATCTGGATCAGCAAGGCTTAAGAAGTTAAGCGCTAGTGGGCGGAGCAACCACAGATACCTACATCAAACTTCTATTGTTTTTCTTTTTATTTAGGTTATGACGTTATCGCTCAGGCTCAGTCAGGCACTGGCAAGACAGCCACGTTCGCTATCTCCATCCTGCAGCAGCTGGATCTGGAGCTGAAGGAGACCCAGGCCATGGTGCTGGCTCCTACCAGAGAGCTGGCCCAACAGGTGCGCTCTCTCTGAGACGCTGCAGTAAGATACTCACCCCAGACATCTCACGTATTTGGTTTAAAAATGCGTCCTTCATTCTTCCCATCATTTCGATTCTGGTTTTGACTCTATAATTTGGATTCAAGAATAATTTAGTATTTTATCTTTTGGTATTTAGATCCAGAAAGTCATCCTGGCACTCGGTGACTACATGGGTGCCACATGCCACGCTTGCATCGGGGGCACGAACGTGCGGAACGAGATGCAGAAACTCCAAGCCGAGGCGTACCACATAGTGGTCGGGACACCGGGTCGCGTGTTCGACATGTTGAACAGGAGGTTTCTGTGTAAGCGAAGCCGAGCGTTTGATCTGTAATTGAAAAGTACAAACCTGATTGTTATCGTAAATTTAATGCTGAAACCTTAACGATTTTACTTATAATTTGGCTGATGTTTAATGGCTGTATTCAGATTATTAAAAAGAGTTTATCATGCTGTTTAGCTGCGTGCTTGAAATTCCTTCTCACTGTTCACAGCTCCGAAATGGATCAAGATGTTTGTCCTGGACGAAGCCGATGAAATGCTGAGTCGAGGATTTAAGGATCAGATCTATGAAATTTTCCAGAAGCTAAGCACCAACATTCAGGTAAAACCACCAGTGGGGTTTTTTTCACCAGTTTGTTTGTTTTCTAATATTCCTTTTATCTTGATGTTAGTGTACCATTGCTCTCAATGCATGTAACAGGGACTCACTTCCTGATCTCCATTAAAGGCATTGTGGCCAAGTGTGAAATAAAAGCCGCAGACAAGTTCGTGTGTTAAAATTATCGCGTGTTGTTGGTCGGTTCCAGGTCGTGCTCCTCTCTGCCACGATGCCCAGTGAGGTTTTGGAAGTGACCAAAAAGTTTATGCGGGACCCCATTCGCATCCTTGTGAAAAAGGAGGAGCTTACTCTGGAGGGTATTAAGCAGTTCTACATCAACGTGGAAAGAGAGGTGAGCACTAAGATTATACAGTGCCGTGAAAAAGTATTTGCCCCTAAAACTATCTTTACTTGTACACTGCTCTTGAATCAAGAAGTCACTTCAACAGAACCTGTCAGAAAAATTCAAGCACACTAAAAGATCTCACAAGAAATTCAAGAATAGATGTAGTTGACACGTATCAGTCTGGAAAGGGTTACAAAGCCATTTCTAAGGCGAACCACGGTGAGAGCCGTTATCCACAAATGGAGAAAACGTCCCACATCCCAGGAGTGGCCGACCTACCAGAATTACTCCAAGAGCACAATGACAACTCATCCAGGAGCTCATAAAAGAATCCGGAACAACATCTAAAGAACTATAGGCCTTAGTTAAGTTCAGTGTTCATGATTCAACAATGTGAAAGAGACTGGGGGTGAAAAGATCCTACATGGGAGAGTTCCAAGGCGAAATCCGCTACTGACCAAAAAGAACACAAAGGAGCAACTCACATTTGCCAAAAATAAAAAATTAATCTTGAAGACTTTTGGGCAAATATTCTGTGGACTGGTGAGACAAAAGTTAAACTTTTTGGAAGGTGTGCATCCCGTTACTTTATTTGGCATAAAACTAACAAAGCGGTTGATAAAAGTAAGAATATCATACTAACAGTGAAACATGGTGCTGGTAGCGTGATGATCTGGGGCTACTGGATTGAGATTCTTAAACAGGTATGAAAACCCTCCAATGTGGTTGATTTAAGACAACTCTGCAAAGAAGAGTGAGACGGAATTCCTCCACAGCGATGTGCATTGCCGGTTAGCACAAACACTTGATTGCAGTTGTTACTGCCAAGAGTGGCACAACCAGTTATTAGGTTTGGATTACTGCAATCACTTTTTCACATTCAGCCCATCCTGCATTTTGTATTTACTCAGGATATCTTAGTGTAATTTAAAAATTAGTTTCTGAATCCTTTAGGTATGACAAATATTTTTTTAAAAATCAGAAAGGGAGAAATACCTTTTTTTACGTCACTGTATAGTGCACACTACCGTAGACTGTTTATTTCCAAGGCCTTCATCCAAGACTGTCCAAAGATCTGATGCATGAATTTCAGTACCGTCATAAATGTTATATCTATGTAATATTTAGTTTATATCTGCCGTTACAGGAGTGGAAGTTGGACACGCTGTGTGACCTTTACGAGACTCTGACCATCACCCAGGCCGTGATCTTCCTGAACACCAGGAGGAAGGTGGACTGGCTGACTGAGAAGATGCACGCTCGGGACTTCACCGTCTCTGCTTTGGTAGGAACATCACACCACGTGGTTGAACGCTGTTCATAAAGGCTGATACGTCTGCTGCAGAGGAGAAGTTAATTTAGAGTTACCAGCTTCAGAAATCACCAATTAACAAACAGCACCTCAGATTAGAGGCGTTATGAAGCTTTACACAGCACAGATACATCTCAATATCAGTTGTTCAGAGGAGATGATTGCAGATTTTGGACGCCTTCAGCATTGTTTTACAGTGTAGAAAGAAATAACAATCATGGATATTTTTCTCATGAGTTACATTTAAATTAACTCAAATTAAATTAAGTCTGTTACTGTCTGTGAAGTATAATGGCATATTAATCTTCACCATTAACTAATTACATCACCGCTTATGAATCAACTAATTATAACCGCTAACTCTGCTCCTTTCAGCATGGAGACATGGACCAGAAGGAACGCGATGTGATCATGAGGGAATTCCGGTCCGGATCCAGTAGGGTCCTGATCACTACGGATTTGCTGGTCAGGTTACTATTTATAAGCTACTGACCCATTTCTTACGCCCATTCCCCTAATAAAAAGGTTTCCGGTTGTTCTTTTGAACATTAGAAAATGCTACTGAGATACTCACATCTGTTGACATCTCTCATATTAACATCATCAGAAATACAAGCTCTAATAATCTAATACTCACTCAGGCATACTTGGTCTAAATGCTTGTACAGAAGTCAGAATGCACATGCTTACTTTGTACAGGTTGAGACCTCACGCTAAAGAAAATGTAACCAAACAGTTTTGGGGAAAAAATTTACTTTAACCTCACAAGTTCGTTTAGAGAGAATGTCCATTAATTATTCCCCATAAAAGAAATTTGAAAAACATGTTTTGAAATCGAAACTCAGTGAAACAACCTGGAAAATGGTCTTTCTACTGACACCTCTTCAAAGCAACTGAGTGAAAAAATGTACAGGTAGTCCCTGACTTAGGAACATTCGAGTTACGAATTTCCGTGGATACGAACGGAGTGCGGTTCTACTTCCGGGTCAATCACAGAAGTAGCTCATGTGTATTGTACAAAAAGGAGACACTGCAGTGCATCAGATATCAATATTTACAATGACTGTAAATACATTACTTTAAGTGTGTAAGTGAATGTATAAAATGTCTTGTATTTGCATGTGTGTGTGGTTGGGGGGGTGCAGGAGAAATAAGTCGGTCTCACCGGTTTCGATAAATCAGTCGAATAGAAAATATCTGTCCTGTAAAGCTGTCACGATGGTGAATAATCCTAATTTCGGAAAAACCTCAACAAAACAGAGTTCACAGTCCAATACAGTGGAAAACAGCTCTGAGACAAAATGAGACAAACATTTCACTGTGAGATTCATTTCCTTAGGTGCGATTACAGTTCCTGGTTACGTGATGGCAGTTTGGGGAAAGGGGACAGAAATTTAGTCAAGTGGATTGGCATGCTTTACATTATATATTCGTGTCAAAGGCGTATAAGACTCACTTTGTCGGACTTAAGAACAAATCCGACTTACAAACAGAACTTTGTTTTTGCTGTATGCGCTTGCCTTCTTACCCTGATGCACCCATCGCTCTGTAGGTTCAGTCCGGACTCGTGACCTTTTCCGTCGCTCCACAGTCCTGAGGCTGTTAACAAATGGTTTTCACTGGAGGACTGTTTTAATATTTTAAAACCCTGCTTCCCTTTTTTCTCTTCTTTGCAGGCTCGCGGCATTGACGTGCAGCAAGTGTCCCTAGTCATTAACTACGATCTGCCCACCAACCGAGACAGCTACATCCACAGGTTTGTGCCGATTTCAAAGAAATCCTGACACATGACTCGTTGGTCATGTGATTATAACCCTACCTACCTACCTTGCTTCCTTGCAGAATTGGACGAGGCGGTCGTTTCGGCAGGAAGGGCGTGGCTATTAACTTTGTCACCGAGGAGGACAAGAGGATTCTCCGTGACATTGAGACTTTTTACAACACCACAGTCGAGGAGATGCCCATGAACGTGGCTGATCTGATTTAAATAGCTGAGCCGGTCGCTTGTAACGCAGCGCTGGCTGTTGTTTCGATAAAACAGAGGCGCATCGTCATGATTTGATCAGAAACCATATCTGCGTTGTGTGTTCTGACTGCTGGGGAAAGCGGGAGTGCTCAGAGTCTACTCGTTTACGACAGGACTATACCAACATGGGTGCTTTCAAATCATTCCTTCATAGGTATTTTTCCTAGTATACATACGCTGTGTGTATTAGAAGTTCGTTATCATTTCACAGTACAGTATACCTGTGGACTGAAAGGTATATGTGACGTATCAAGACGACCGTCTATCATTATCATAACCTCTACAGTTATTGTAGCACAAGGGTCAGGTTTCCTGATCTTTCTAAAATATATCTGCACTTTATCTTAGATTATTTTATGCTTGTATTGAGGATGAAAAAACAATATTTATAACTATATGTGGTACAGGTTTTCTGAGCCGTTGTTTAGTAGTAATAATAATAATAATAATAATAATAATAGCACTTTGTGAATCTGATATAAGTAAAATGTATTTAAGCACTCTGGAAAATAAAAATGTTTGCTGGTGAGTTTGTGAAGTAATTCAACCAGTACTTGTTTCTTCATTTCTGTGACATATAAGTTTAGGTCAGGTAAGGAAGAGTGGTGTGTCTGGCAGGCATGAGGACAGAGCAGGCGCTTGTAAAGTGATAGACGAGGCGCAGAGAGATTCGTCCACACTCGCGTCCTGAAGCGGGCAGCGTAGGGACCCACCCACAGTTATAAGCAGAGGGTTTTGGGGAAAGGCACCCTAAGAGGAGGATGTGTAGGTTTGTTCAAATTCTGCAGAAACCAAGCTGAGTAAAGAGCTAAACTTGTGGCAGTGTTGGAAACATTTTTATCGCGAATCAGAATCAGGTTTTAATCTCCAAGTATGTACAAAAGAATTACTAATTCAACTAACGGTTGGGGTAGCTCAGTGGTTAAGGCATTGGACTATGGTTTGAAAGGTCCCAGGTTCAAATCCCATGACTACCAAGTTGTCCCTGTTGGGCCCCTTGAGCCAGGCCCTTAACCCTCAACTGCTCAGATATACAGTATAATGAGATAAAAAAGTAAGTTGCTCTGGATAAGAGCGTTTGCTAAATGTAAGTACAGAAGATAAAATACTTTCACACTTTTTTAAAACTTTCTCAGGGTCGCCACATCGGATCCGTCTTCATTGCTACTGACTTCCTATGACGGGTACATTAGAAGGTTATATTTCCTGTCCATATATTACTTGTACATTACCTGTCTGGATTGCTACTGGATGTCATTGCTTCGGGATCAATAATCCATCCATTGTTCCTTCCTTTCTTAAGTTATTGTATTGCCATGTTTTACACCGGCTGCAGCACCCCATCCATTTCCCCAGTCTTGGAACTGACACTGAGGATGCCCTGAATCACTGTTTTATATGTGCACAGGGCTAAGGTCCTTGCCCAAGGGTGTCAGAGTGGCAACCTGAATCCCTGATCCTCCAATCAGCAACCCAGACTCTCAACCACCTGAACCACCACCGCCCCATAAAACAGTGTCTCACAAAGTTAACTCATAAAGTAAAAACATCCTGAAGTCAAAACTGTCCCTGCTTATAAACTTGCATTAAATACTGTACAGATAAATCTTGTACAGTATTGTTGCTGGTCTTTCAGCTGTTCCAGTCAAGGGGATGCCACAAATAAAGTCAAGTATTAAGCCTCACAGGTTAGTTTTGCACTACAGCCAGTAGATCAAATTTAGGCAAATAAACGGTTGATAAACATCTTATCATTCTGATCTTTCAACTAACGTGAAGTTTCAATCTTACACATTGTTTAAAGCACTTTAATGAACAAAAAAATCAGTTTTTTGTTCACTATTAACCCACACTGCTCGGGAAGTTATTTTTAGGGGTTGGATGTTAATTCAGGAGTCAAAATGAGGTTGAGGGTTTCCACTTTCTTCCTACGTCATGGAATCCTCACCTAAACATTCTAATAATACAATTTTCTACTTTTTTTTCCCCCTCAAGATGCACCTTGTGGGGTGGCACGGTGGCGTAGTGGTTAGCACTGCCGCCTTGCACCTCCAGGGTTCGATTTCCCACCTCGGGTCTGTGTGCATGGAGTTTGCACGTTTCCCCGTGTATGCAGGTTAGGTTAATTGGCATTTCCAAATTCACGCTGGATATATATGATTAACTCAAATCACCCAAAATGCAACTTCATACCTGATTTGATGTTATGGGCCACAAACAGAGTGCTTTTAGAGAACTACTTTAATATCACAAGCTTTGTGGAGCTTTTCGTATTTCCTAGATATGCAACAAGCAAAGCCACTTTAGGAAAACACTTTTATTACTTTTTTTTTTTTTTAATGTACAAAAGAATCAAATTTATGAGAGATAAAAGAGAAACAGAAAGCGCATGTTGATGGTGAGCTCAGGTGCTCTGCGTGGCCTGCTGCATGATCACGGAGGACAGGTTCAGCAGCTGCAGGTATTCGTCAGCTCCATCCGCCAAACACTTATCAACGACCTAAAGACAGCGAAAAAAACCCCCACATAATTCAGCTCATCAAAGACAGAGACACTTGTTAATCTCAATACAACATCTCAGTAAAGGCAGAGTTTATTAAAACCCTTTATAAGTTTATTTCGAAAATCTTTATTTGGTGTTTATAAATACTGTTTCCACGTACAGCCATCTTTTCAGTGATGACAGATTTCTGTTTGTCACCCAGTTTGTCCTCGATAATAACGTCATGGAGCTGGCTGAGAATCTGTGTAGCAGCATAGCCTTCATCTATCATGCTCTGTAAATACATAAGACAAAATTGTGACTTTTTATTTTAAAGACACAAGCTCGGTTTAGACTAGAATTGTAAATGGCGCATCAGAAAACTAGAATGTTAAAGGAGAATCACTTCTAAAAGACTAAACTGCACTCGGTATACAGCTGGTTATTTATTTGCAAATGTAATAAAAGTCAAAGACATTCAAGCATAGTGTGGCTGAAGTTAAACTTGGCTCGATTAGCTAAAACATGTTAGGTGTCGAGTCGTGAGTAATCTGAAACATACTTGCGTATGCACATTAGGACACGGTATATCATGGTTGCTTATAAAAAATAGACAAAAGGACGTCACAGAGCTAAAAACAGTCATAGCTTTAATCTTCAACACGTGGTTCGGTGTCACTACACATTAGTATCAGGAGACCTGGCCTGGCCTGGCCTACAGACATTTTATGCTAATTGACTCTAAAATAGTGTTACTCGGCCAAATTACAGCTTACGAGGGGTGTTCAAGTCAAACCGGGACTTGATGAAATTTCCCATGAATGAAGGTGTAAAAATCAATTGACATTTAGGGAAGACTTTAATCATAGTATGAGAGGGATGATACTTTTAGCTGCAGTAAAACATTTGAATGGTGCAAGGTGGTGTACGTTTGTGTTCGACGATCCTGGCGGAGGTGGCTCGAAGCACACTCCAATCGGTTCTCCGAACACCCACCGAGTGATCCTTGAAAATCAATAATCTGCCTGTGAGATCTGTACACACAATCAAACTCGGCTGGTACAGTCCTGACCTCGCTCCGAGCCATTTCCACATGTTTGGGCCATTAAAAGAGTTCCTGGGAGGCCGGCGTTTCAGACATGAAGTGAAGCAGATCAGAAATCTGAATTGGCTTTACCTTAGAAATCTGAATTGGCTTTACCTCAGAAATCTGAATTAGTTTTACCTCAGAAATCTGAATTGGCTTTACCTCAGAAATCTGAATTGGCTTTACCTCAGAAATCTGAATTGGCTTTACCTCAGAAATCTGAATTAGTTTTACCTCAGAAATCTGAATTGGTTTTACCTCAGTGCATCTTTACCACATCATCTTCATTTTGGAGCGAACAATTCTTTTTCCATAGTGAATAAACCACCACTTACAGAATAATTTTTTATTGCTGAAATCCTCCCGATACTGATGCTGAGCATGAGATCTGCGCCATGTCTACCTGTTTAAGTAAATAATACAGCGTCTCGTACTCACCTTCACAGCGACCTCTAATTTTTCAAAGTTGCCTTTGTGGCAGGTTTGAAGCAGATTTTCAATCACTTTGGGAGGAACCACCTAAAAGGTTTTTAAGAATTCATCAAAATCCAATCAACAGACATATACAGTACAGTTACACACACACCGACGCACATGTGTGATGTCTCACCCCTGCGATCTCTATGATGACGCTCTCTGTGATGTCTTTCTCTGCACTCAGTCTGGCAGCGCTCTGTAGGAGCGTTATAGCCTTCCGGAGATCTCCCTCCGACACTTTGACCAGCGCGTCAATCCCCTGCAAGAGAGCGCGCGCGCGCGCACACACACACACACACACACACACACACACACACACACACACACACACACAGTACCCAAAATCAAACATTACACTCATACTTAAATGCAGATCAAGCTTTCACAAGAATTCCAACAAACACTTCAATGACAAAATTATTATTATTTTTATTTAAAAAAAGATAAGAAAAATGATGCTGACCTCTTTGCTATATTTGAGATTCTCCTTCTTGCAGATTTCCACCAGACGTTCCTGCTGAATCTCGTTGCCGAGGGGTTTGAAGCGGAATTTAGAGCAACGGGACGTCAAAGGCTCGATGATTCTGCAACGAGCAACATTCATTTAGAACTTGCTCCAAAACCCCAGTAAGAAAAAATAAATAAACAAAAAAAAGTATGCGGGTACACGTTTAATTAAATCGTTATTACAATGTAGGGAGAACCGTTAGAAGAAATTCCACTGTTAAATGTGCTGTGAATTTTTTTACTGGCATTAAAAATTTTATTAATTAAAAAAAAAAGTCTAATAGGGATTATAATTGGTCATTGTTAATCATTTACTTGCCAATAATAATTTTACCTACTAAAAATTTACTAAGCAACATGGTTTGGAGGTAGATCACATTACATTTAAACCTTGGATTGCGAGAACTGTGCTTGTATATCAAAGCACTCGTATATCAAAGTGAATTTCCCACATAAAAAATTATGGAAACTCAGATGATTTGTTCCACAGCCCAAAAATATTAAAATAAAAATAAGTAATACAAGATATAAAGTAAAATTAAAACAAATTAACCTGCACTTTACCCTTACTGAAAAGTAAGTTAAAGTTTATTTTAAAATCTTTGCTCGTCTTGCAAAACGTTCACAGACCAAGTTACTCGCAATCCAAGGTTCCACTGTATTTGTACACCACAAGAGGGCGGACTTGCACTTCATGAATTAGTGTCACTCATCTACTTTTTAGGGTTTGTTCCATCAGAACTGTTTAAATAAAACTGAGAAAACAAAAATGAATGAATTTATTATCGTTTATAATCAACGATTATTTGATTTGAAAAATGTGCAAAAAATGTGCAACACTAAAGTCTAAAGAAAACTAAATGCAGTAATTCTCTTCCATTTCCAGAATTTTTTTTTACCTGACTCTGTATATATTTAACGAGTTTCATAGACTTGGATGTAACAGCTCAAAGCCGTAAAAAAAAAAAAAAAAAAAATCACAAAAAAATGTTTATAAAAGAGTCATTTCTATTCATGTTCCTCTCTGCAAAGATCTGAGGTGTTTGGTCCTAGTAATGTAAAATATTCAGAAATAAAAAGCTAAGCCCTTCTTAGTATTTAGACTTAATAATGCTTGCACTAAGGAATCTTAATAATTAATCATTAATCAGTTAAAATCTTGGTTGGAATTTAATCGATTATTAAATTATCGTCCTGCATGTCTTTAGGTGCGGTCCGATCGGCCTGAAGTACCCTGCAAAGTACTGTACACTTCACAGGGTGCTCAGCCATGTTAAGTGTGATTCTAAACTGCAGGGAGCGAAAATATTCAGTTCCAAGGGAACTGCGAATGGTGTAGGTAACGAGCGAACAACTAGTCTTCACTTCACCGAAAAAGGGAATGAAAAATGTCCCATAAGTCATTGCGTCTCACTTGCGCATGAAAGAAAAAAGGATCTCAAACCAGTACTTATATATTTATTATCGAGGACGGCATCATATTAATAGGGTGCAATAGTTTTTAATTTTTATTTAATCAGGAAATCAGTAGTACTGTATAGGTTAGTAATCTGTAAAAAAATTAAAAATCTATATTTATTATTATTATCATTAGTCAATAATTTTTTACAAGTTATACACGTTTGAATAGTATATGTTTTATAACGGTATCAGTTTTTGTTTCAATAAATATTCTGTATTTAATGTCTGTGGTGTGAAATTTCTACAGCAGCAGCAATAAGTATCTGAGGTGTTTATGTTTCCATGGTAACAGAGGAAGTGATGCCTAATTTGGGCTTCATTCATTTGTCTCACATAATTAACAGGTCGGGATCAGAACACTAAAATCGTTTCAATAAAACGCAGATTTCCACCTGGGAAAAAAATGTAGGGGGAAAAAAAATGTAGGGGAAAAAAAATGTGTTTTGTTATCAAAAATAAATAATGATTAATAAATTGTTGATTAACATGGTCAGTTACAGAAACATGCAAAATTTGCCACCATATTTGCACACACACTGGTATTTAGTCCTAATAACAGAAGGTTAGGCATTTCTGAGGGGTTTATACCCAACGACACACCAGTGTTCAGTCAGCCTGACCTGCTGACGTAGTTACAGATGAGGCAGAAGCGGGTTGTGCGCGACTCCTTCTCCATGGTGCGTCTGAGAGCGGCCTGGGCCGCGTTGGTCATGGAGTCCGCCTCGTCCAGAATGATGATTTTAAATGGAGGACAGGATTTTCCACTGGAAAAAAGGACATCACTCTGTTATTCCACAACACGATGCCAAATACAGAAAGAAAGAAAAAACTGTCTATAGTCCTAAACAAAACTTACTCTGTCCGTGTCCCTGCCACTGTGAGCTGAGCAAAGCTTTTCACTTTCTCCCGGATCACCTGAATCCCTCTCTCGTCCGAGGCATTCAGCTCGAGCACTCGCTGTCTGTAAAGCTCTGGCCTGGAACAGAGAAGAGGAGGAAATATTTCATAAAATGTACAGGATGCATGTTTCCATGCTTAAAGTTGGCTTGCTCAACTTCATAGTTTAACAAAGGATATTAGGATCTAGAACTCTTGTTCACGAAGCACATATAAGAAGTAAATTGTGCACGACAGAAAGCTGAACTAACGTTGAGACTATACTAAAGAAAGATTGTTTTGTTTTTTACCCATAAAGCTCTCTGGCTGCAGCAAGAATAGTGGAGGTCTTTCCTGTTCCAGGTGGGCCATAAAACAGAAGATTTGGCAGCTATGAGGAGAAAGAAGAAAACAGGAATCTTGTTTGCGCTATAATTTTATTTATTTTTAAAAAAAGAAAAAAAAAAAGCTTGGTGTAACCTTTTCATGCTCGTGTAACACTTATACGGGAATCCGGATCAAATGTGAAGTAATAATGACAGGAGAGAGAGAGAGGGAGAGAGAGAGAGGTGGTACTGTATCTCATTCTAGTTTCAAAACACTCACATCAGCGCCCTCTAGTGATTTCTTCAAAACTGCAACAACCTCCTCTTGGAAAGCGACATCATCTACGCACTTTGGTCTGCTGTTTGAAAAGGGGGGGGGGGGGCGGGGAAGATTAGTCAAGATGAAGTTAAACTATGCACCACCTTATTCTACATTTTTTTCTAGACATGTTAATCAAAAGTGTCAGGAGGGTAAGTCAAAAATTATCCACACTCCAGTCTTATCAGCACTTTGCATTCAACTCTACTGTCTCCCCAGTCGCTGCTGTGCAGGTGCGAACGTGTTAAATCAGTTCATTTGGAACAAGCAAAAATGGTTGCCGCAATTTTGATTTGCATGAAAGAACTGTGTGCAGTGATTCGTTTTTTTTGTGTTTTTTTTGTGGTCTGATGCTGAAACAACTTACGGAAGAGCATAAACAAAAGTGGTTGGAAGATGCAAACAAAATTTGGACCGATACTCTAAGGAAGGTGAAAGTTTCTTAAAGAGAATCATTACTGGTGACGAGACACAGATTCATCACTACGAGCCTGAGAGTTTAAGGCAGAGTCTGGAACAGAAACATCCTCAATCACAGATCGAGAAAAAGTTCAGCTGAAAAATTCATCAATGCTTAACGTTTTCTGGGATTCTCAAGGCCCAATATTTAAACATTATTTGGAAAAAGGTTCAACGATCAACAGTGCTTGTTACAGTGATACACTTATTAAAGAGCTGAAACCTAAATGTCGGATTCAACGCAGAGGACCGATATAGTCAGCTCTTTATTTCAAAAAGCAAAAACGTATAATTTGTATTGTATGCATTTCAATTTAATATTGTTTGCTTAGTCTATTTACTTCTAATTTCCTGTCCATGATACATCTTGATGTTATGTAAATCACATATTGAATGTCGTGCGAACAATAAACATTCTATCTGCAAAGATAGGAAAAAACACTGGATTCTCAAAAATATGACGGATATTGGCCCCTTTGCTGGATTTACTTGAGCAACCAAGATCCTTGTGGTGACTTTCTATTTTCCATTTTTTTCGTTCATTTCTCAATCATTTTAGGTCACGGATGTGGTGTACGGTTGTGTACATGACAATTAAAATACCGTATGAATTTGAAAGTTGGTGGTCATGTACGAAACAGTTTCCTCTCTGAGCAGCGCCTTCAGTGTCAGACTGTTACATCCTAAGTGTCTGATGGAGCGGTATCGAAGGTCTTTTCTCCCTGCTGTTATTACACATCAGAGCTGCTCCCAGTGAACCACTCACCATAACACATGCTGTTATTACTGTTACATACTGTTGTTACAATATCTTTAATTGCTGTGCCATTTTAAACTGTGCAATATTATTACCTAGTACAATTTGTTTGAAAAAATGTACCTAATGTATTATTTTTATTTTGCATCCATTTATATTTACTATTTATTTATTTATTTATTCTGTCCCTACTTTATATTTGCACATTTTTCTTTGCTGCTGTAACATAGAAATTCCCCCACTGTGTTACAAATAAAGGTAAATCTTATCTTAATAAATAATTCATCTTCATCTTGTATACTGCTTGTGATCCTGTACAGGGTCATGAGGGGCCTGAAGCATTATCACAGGAGTACACCCTGGACGTGGCGCTAACCCAAAACAGGCAATTAACCTAATCTGTATGTCTTTGGACTGTAGAATGAAAAGCACCAAGCATGAGGAGAACAAACTTCACGTGCACACAGACCCCGAGGGGGGAATCGAACCCTCGGCCCTGGAGGTGCGAGGCGACAGTGCTAAACCCTACGCCAATCTAATGCAAATCTTTAAAGGTGTCACAATTATAATAGTCAAGTAATAAACTTGGACCCAGATCATACATGGGACAATATAGTGTATATTATATGAATCAAGGCTTTTCCAATGCACTTCACTATCATAAACCTAAACTTTCACATGGATCATTAAGAAGGAAGAGAGACAGATTGATGATGATGATGATGATGATGGTGGTTAAGACTCTGTGAGAGACAGTTAGTGACATGATGTTTGTCCACTTACTACTTCTCCACCCAGGGCACTGGTTTCTGTCGCTTATTATCTCCACTGCTCGAAGCTGTAGCTTTCTCCTTCTGTGCTTTAACACTCTGTGTAGATCCCTTCAGAAAAGCCTGCATGTTTTTTCCTGAACAGGACAAAAATGAAAACAAGATGCCAGTCTGTTAGCCAGGTGACACTCGGCTGTCTTGCTAATAACATTTCTTCACTCTGTAATGTCACTTACGCGATATTTTACCGTGCTATAGAGACTAAACAAGACTCTCACATCCAGTGCATAACAGCATAACAACATAACAAATCTTACCTTAAAGACGGATGAAGGGTTCAAACAAAAAAAACAACTCCGAAAGCGAACAGCGCCAGATTCCCGCCAGGCGCACAATCGATGACGACACACACCGACGTCATTTTGGAGCGACCGATTTCCGGAAGTGCTTCCTGCTACCTGTTTTCTCACCCCTATTCGAGGTTACTAAACTTTTTTCTTTTTTTCTTTTTTAAATCAATACGCGGGGTTATTTGTGCACCTTTGAATGTGTTATCACTTAAATACAGTCAACCAGAGCTTAATATTTATTTCATAATATAATGGTTCTGTATAATAACATACTGTGTGTTTAATTAACATATTTTGATTCAGCTACTCATTCTCTGTTCTCTAGACCTGGAGCCTCAACCAGGACTTAATATTTATTTCACAATATGATTGTTCAATATAATAAATACAATAATGAACATACTGTGAACTATGTTCACATCTGAAGAATTCATTCAGACACTATCTATATCGCTTATACCGTACAGGGTGACAATCCATCACAGGGCGTACAAGCAAACACACACACACACACACACTATGGGGAATTTGGAAATTAGCCTACCATACATGTCTTTGGACTGAGGGAGGAAACTGGAGTACCCAGAGGAAACCCACGGGGAGAACATGCAAACTCCACACACACACACACACACACACACACACACACACACACACACACACACACACTAAGACAGCACAGGGGTGGGAATTGAACCCTTGACCCTGGGGGTAAGAAGCCACCAAATACTTCAGTTATAATTTATATTCATCTTAAAGTAATCTGCTTTGACTACATTCTAGAAATCATTTTACTTTAATAATACAATCAATTATTAGGCAATTATTAGGCTATCTACTGTATCTCTCACATACACATTCATTCTCTATACTGCTTATCCTGTAAAGGGTGGCAGGGGGGCCTGGAGCCTATTCTATGTGGGGTACATACAAGTTGGGGTCCCAATCCATCACAGGGCACACACACTCACTCATGTACTAACTCACACACTATGGGCACTTTGGAAACACCAATTATCCTACACTGTCTTTGGAAACCAGAGTCCCTGCAGGAAACCCGCCAAGCAGGGGGAGAACATGTAAACTTCACACACCTAAACCTGAGGCGAGAATCGGACCTAGGCCCTGTAGGTGTCAGGCCGATTACTTCAGTTGCAATTTATATTCATCTTAAAGTAATCTGCTTTATCTACATTCTAAAAATCATTTTACTTTAACATCTATCACTCACAATTATCAGGCTTTAACAAACACTTTATTACTCTCTCTCTCTCCCTCTTTCTCTCTCACTCATCTGTACAGATAAGCGAATCACAGGCGGACTAAAGCCTATCCCAGGGCACACGGGGCACTAGGTGGGAGGCGAGAAGTGAACCCCAATTCTGGACGTGCGAGGCCACAGTTTTAGTCACTCTTTAATTCAATTCAGTTTGATTTTTATAATATCTCTTTTAACAATGGTCATTGTCACAAAGCAGCTTTACTGGATAAAATAATAATAATAATAATAATAATAATAACTATTATAAATAATAATAATAATAATAATAATTTATATAAAATTTATAAACTTATAATAAATTAGCCAGTTGTCCTATTATTGTTCTTTTTAATTTTTAACATTAACATCTCTCATTTTTATCATCTCATTACCATCTCATCTCATCAATTCCTGTTAAAATAACCTTTATTTTTCTGGGCAGATTTTTCACTAGATTTTGAAGTGTACTTGTGGGGATTTGTGTTCATTTGCTCACAATAGCATTTCTGCTCACAAGTCAGGCACTGGTATTGGATGAGGTGGTCTAGGGTGCAGCGGGAGTTCCTGTCCATTCCAAAGGTGTTGAGTGGAGTTGAGGTCAGAGTTTTGTGCCAGACACGTGAGAAGCTCATTCTGGACCTGGACCTCTTAGTTCCAGTGAAAGGAAATTGTAATCTTACAGATTATTTTGGATAAAACAGCTAAAGTAGTGTTTTCTATAAGTAGTTTACTAATTGTTTATTCGATACATATTTTGTAACTTTTTTAAGTTTATGTTAAAAAACAAACAAACAGACAATTTAATACTATATTAACATTTTGTAATACAACAGGCATCAGACTAATGCAGTGTAGTGTTGCTGTTTCACAGCTCCAGTGTTCCCATTTACCTCCTGTCTGGAGTTCACATTTATTCCATACTGTATGTGTGAGTTTTCTCCCAGAAATATGCCAGAAGGTGGATTTGCTAAGACACATCTTTTACACCTGATCTGGTAGTAAATAGATGATTAGTTAAACTAGGGTTGTGACCCTTTAGGCTAAGAGAAATGACATATTAAAGTTGTGAATGTGGGTGCAAAGTGCCCTATGATGGACGGCACACAACCCTCCATGGATACAATCCCACCTTAAGCCCAGCTTTCCTGGATCAACCACGAAACTTACCATGATAAAGTGATCACTGAATATATAAAAAAGTAAATTCCTTGCCTATTAGAACTTAATTAAAGGGAAAAAATCTATTCTTTGGATGGTATGTGTTGAAATTTCAAAGTGTACAATTCTAGTTTGTACAGCTTTAAAGCTGCTAGTCTTGGCCTATTTTTTTCATGTACAAATAAATGTAAATAGACACCTATTGTTTTATGATAAAATGCATGTGCCTTTATTGTCAATATGATAATTTTTTTTACTTCTTGTTTCCCTTCTTTCAGATTGCAGATTCAAGATTCCTAGCTATTAGTTTTGGGACAAAAAAAAGCAAATAATCTACTCAAAGATATTTTCGTGCTATTCAAAGATTTGGTTAAAGCAACCCTCTCATTTTATTCCTAAAGGAACAGCAACAAAGTATCAATAATGTATTAATAGCTAAAGTCTTTTTTTCTTGCTATTTTCCCTTGTTAGGGGTCTCCACATTGGATCATTAGATCTGCAATGACTTAACAGGTGTTATGGCAGAGGCCCTTCCTGTTGCAACACGCCCACTTTTACAGACTTGACACTGGCACTGAGGATACCCTACATCTCGGTGACTGGGTATAAAATATGGACAGCGGTTTAAGGGCCTTGCCCAAGGACCCAACAGTGGCAACCTGGCAGTGGTGAAGCTTGAATACTTGACCCTCCATTTATCCATCCTAAGTCACTCCTGCCAATTAAAAGCTAAACCTGAGTAGCTAAAAAATGTACCATGTTTAATCACCCATATTCACCAACCCTTTCTTTAAAATAATCACATTTTGTTGCTTTGCAGTCTGAAATGAAGACAGACACAGTTTTTGTTTTATCCAGCTGTATTTACTCAGTGCAACTTTTAATATCCAAGTAAAAGATATAATAATACATGTCAGAAAAATAGAACCTAGAAAAAAAGAAATTATTAAAAAAAAACAGAATTACTGAGTTGGAAAAGGATCATTTCCTCCTAAAAATTATCAAACACCTTCTCAATGAAACATAAAGCCATACGATTTTCAACTGTCATCAGCTCTGGGCATTTGGATTAGATCAGCATGGAAAACTGGAGCATTTCAGTCCCTGGTAGTTTAACTGAAGCAAACGATCAACTTTGAGTGGCAAGGCACTGTCAAAACATTCTCCGGCATAAAGTCTGGAGATGGTTAAAAAAAATTCAAAGGCCTAGAAGCACAGTGAAGTCTGTTATCAAGAAGCGGAAGGTATTTGGTACAAGACCCTCCCTGGATTAGGATGTCACCCCAAGTTGAATGAAAAGAGGCAGGATGAAACTGTTCAGAGAAGCTACCAATAGGCTCACAGCAACTCTGAAGCAGTCGCAGGAGTTTATGACAAAGAGTGGTCATAGTGACAACATCATAAATTCTCCATCAAGTTCTATCTATCTATCTATCTATCTATCTATCTATCTATCTATCTATCTAAATCAGTGGTTCTCAACCTTTTTTTGCAGTGGGCCGCACTATGTCCAAGTTCAAATCTCACGGGCCGCATATTATTTACATA
>JAQMYL010000007.1:23677526-23692484 GCA_030014365.1 Clarias pachynema | reverse complement strand
CATGATCACCAAAATGATTTTATGAAAAATATAGTTCAAAGTTTGTTTAATACATTTATTTGTTTAATAAATTTTTTTTAATTAATTGTAAAACCATTTATTATTATTTAATTTTTTTTATTAAATTTTTTTTTATTTATTATTATTATTTTTTTTTTACGTGGTCAGCATCGCGGGCCGCATTTGCATTTGTGACGGGCGCATGCAGGTTGAGAACCACTGATCTAAATAAATAAAAGAAAAGTTTAGTCTGTACATTCTTCAGAACTCACTCTTGCAATGATATCTTTACATTTCATACATTGGAGGACCCAGAAAAATTTCTGTCTGTATGCTTGTCCGTCTGTATGTTCTTATGTCTGTCCAGACAATTTTTCCACGAGGTGGGCGTGGCTATACACATCAATCAACAGAGCAAATCAATTGAGCGCATTTGCCTCAAGGTGGGCGTGGCTATACACGTCACTCAACAGAACCAATCAATTCAGCGTTTTTTCCCCGTGGGGTGGGCGTGGCTATGTGTGTCACTCAGCAGGGCCAATCAGCGCGATAGTTTACCGTGCAGGAATTAAATCAAAATGTTGAGTAGAAGGGAAGTTATGAGCAGTTATTTGTCTGATCATCTAATTTTAAGCTTTAACCTTTTAACTCTTTCCACAAACTCATTACCTGTGTATGACGACTACTAACGCAAGCCTCCTATATGTAGACTATAGATTCAGTTCTGTTGCTCGGTGATCGTTTTGATCGTCCTTCATTATTATCTCGGTGATCGATTGGTTCAGTCTGCGACCTCTACGTTCGCGTAGTAAGACGCTCGGGGTTTCTGGCGTACAGAGGCGTTCTCCGCGTCCATCAGGAGGAAATCACCTGGGAGCTTCTCTCTCTCTCTCACACGCTCGCTATCTTTACGTTTAGTCGCGTTACATCTCTTCATTCAGTGGTACTAGACTAGATCAGTTAGGCTCGACGCGCAAAAAACACGACTTTTTGTTTTCGTGTACTCTCTCTCTCCTCCATTGCGCATGTTCTCTCAGTTTCTTCTTGTCTACCAACACAACTGCGCCCGAGTCACAACAATCAACCAAAAATAATAAATAATCCGTATTTTTTTAAAAATACCTCTGTAAGACGAGAATCGTAGGAGCACGAAGTGCCTGGCTGTATTACTTTACATTTCGGATTTAAGAAATGGACGAACATACAGACTTGAACAAGGAATAGAACATATTACACGAGTTTTTTTTTATTTTTTATAACTGTAAATACGCTCGTTTGTTTGTTTTTCGTCCTAACTGTAGCTAGCAGTTAGCCTTCGTGTCCAAATCGCTGTTTTTTTAGTTTTTTTTTTTTTTTTAGCTCGCTTAGCCAACCAGGCTAGTTTGTTTATTAGCCTGCGCGCGCGCGCGAGCCTGTAGTGGAATTCGTGTCCGAATATTTTTAGACCGAGTTACACTTGGGAGATATATTTGACATTTCCAGGGTTGATATTGAGGACTTTGGGAGGTCCGAGGTGGGGGGGGGGAGTGAAGTGAAAGGCGGGGAACGTCATCGGGCAGGCGTTTACAGTTAGCATAACACTCGGGAGTTGTTAGCTTAGCATAACACCCAGGGTACGAGCACAAGCCGATAGCAACCGCGCGCGCGCGAGCGATAGCAGCGAGCCGGAGATGCCATGGTGGCTCTAGCTCGCCGCTTGGACCGTGTGGCGGAGCTCCTGCTTCCCGCTGCCTCCTCGTCGTTTGGTGTGAATGTGAAGCTCGCCGGGCCTGTGGCGCCTGCGCTCCTGCGTGGATGAAGCAGTAAGGGACTGGTGGAGCTGCTCCCTGGCTCAGCTGAAACGCCATGCAGGCCGCCCAGTGCCAGTACGATTTCTTCAGCGAGGAGAACGCGCCCAAATGGAAGGGACTGCTGGTGCCGTCCCTCAACAAGGTAGGCATGAAAAGTTTCAACCAGGTCGTGTCATGTCATAGAGGGTTTACCTTTCTCTAACTCAACACATCAGTCAGGACAGGACAGGGGGTTCTCCAGGAATAGGTTTGGGACCCATCATGGACAGATGTGTTGTAGTGATGATGATTCTCTTAAATCTGGCATCTCTCATCTTCTTTTTTTTTTTTTTTCTTTTTTCTTTTCTTATGTGTACGCCTTGAGATAATGATCCAAGAATCTAGCTGTTGTGCAGACTGATTTCTGCGAGACATCAGGCATGTGAGTCCTGCCATAGAGTGCTGTATGTGCCTCCCATCCCATCATACATTTACTGCATCTTCATCTTCCATCTTTTTTTTTTTTTTTTTTTTTTTAACTCTTGAGGTAGTGATCCAAGAATCTAGCTGTTGTGCAGACCGATTTCGGTGAGACATCAGGCATGTGGGTCTTACAACACAATATGTGCAGGACCAAAACCCGAGGAAATGTGCTCCTAAGTATCATAGAGCATCCCATAACATCACGTCACATCACGTCATATATTTCCGATCAGACTGCATCTTTCTCTTCCAAATATTATTTTTTTTTCCTGTGTTAGGCTTGAGATAATGATCCAATAATCTAGCTGTTGGTCAGACTGGTTTCTGTGAGACACCAGGTATGTGAGTTCTGCCATACAATACATGCAGGACCAAGATCGAGAAAATGTGCTCTCAAGGATCAGAGAGCATCTCATCATACATTTCTGTGCGAACCGCATCTTCATTTTTTCCCCCCTTATGTATGTCTTGGAATACTGATAGAAGTATGTAGCTGTCAATACACATTGATAGATAGATAGATACATACATACTTTATTGATCTCGAAGGAAATTCCAAATGACTTCTGCGAGAGTCCTGCCATGCAATATGTGTAGGACCTAGATCGAGAAAGCATGCTCTTAAGGATCAGAGAGCATCCCATCCAATCATATCATATATCCCGTCATACATTTCCATGCAGACTGCATCTTCATCTTGGGATAGTGGTGCAAGAATTTAGCTCTTGACACAGGCTGATTTCTGTGAGACATCAGGCATAAGCGTCCTACAACACAATATGTGCAGGACCAAGATTGAGAGAACTTGCTCTCAAGGATCAGAGAGAGAACCCCGTCGCACAGTTCCGCACAGACTGCATCTTCCAGCTTCCGAAGCTTTCTGTAATGTTTATGGAAGCAGTCTCCAGTTTCAGTGCTTTGAACAATTGTTTGGGGATAAAGAGTGTGACTCGTTGTCGATATAACGCATCAGAAAGTGCCGTCATAGGAGATAACCCCCGTCATACATTTCCATCCAGGTTTCATTTTCATCTTGTCTCCCCCAACACTCCACCCTTTCACGTAATCGGGGATATTGGGAAAGCGTGGCAAGGATCTAGCCGATTTCTGTGAGACATCCCTACAACACAATACATGCAGGAAAAAGTTTGAGAAAATGTGCTCTTAAGGATTAGAGAGCATCCCACAGTCATATATTTATGTAAAAAAAAATTTCATAAGCAATGTGGTTGAGAAGTCAGGAGCGATGAATGTCACACACTTGTGTGTGAATAAAATCATTATTATTATTATTATAATAATATAATCTTTATTTTTTTGCGTGACTGTGCACGTGCAACTGTCTTAAACTGTCTTAACACAACGTTTCATTGGGCTGTTCCTGACTTCAGTCAGGAGCCTATTATTGCGCAAGGGGGGGGCGTTTATTTTCGTGTCACGTAACACTGACAATGACTGTAAGAGTTAGGAGGAAAATCAGGATGTTTGGATATGAATTAAACAACCAGCGCAGAATGAACGTGACCCGTCCTGGACGTGGAAACAAGTCTGGGGCGAGTACACGTCTGTTTCAGAAGTTGGAGACAAAATCAAAATAGCTTGATGGACAAAATGCAGCGTCTTTATTAAGTTTAATAATAATAATAATAATAAATTCCTTTTTGTCTTTAATGAAACCAGTACATCGTAAAGCCGGCTTTGTTTTTCCTATAGACCACACCCTACAGAGCGCATGTTACGTCTAACGCGCGCGCGCGTGTGAGTGACTCGAGCTCCTGGTCCTGTGTGAAGGCGGACGTGCTCACACTCCCAGTTTCTCAGCCAGTCTCTTTTCTGCTCCATCTTCTGTCACTCTGAATCCATAGCAACAGCAGGGGCTTCAAAAACGACTCGAGCGCAGAGTCAAATTAAAATTCATACCTAGCTCTTGACTTTCTCAAAAAGGCTTGCGTGGATCGTCAGGAAAATCTGTCTGTCTGTGTGTATTTATGTGTGTGTGTGTGAGAGAGAGAGATGTGTAGATTTTGTGCACGCTTTACAAACGTCACGCTTGCTCATGGAGCACGTGCAAACGGTGCTTTAGTTTTTTTTGTTGTTGTTTTTTTCCCCCACCCGCGGACTGCTCGACCCTCCTGTCGTTCCCTCGAGAACACGCCAGTCGCCTTGATTTATGATCCACTCTTAGGTAGAGCTTAGTCCTGGACGTGAACGATGGTTTGTGTAAACAGCCCGGACGCCGAGTCTGGTCACTGAACTATGGACCGGTTCCTTACCTCCGACTCTGGGGTTTAGTTTAGCGCTGGCTTGGCTGATCTGATCATATTGCAGCGAATCCGGCGTTTCCTAATTGTTATCGTAACATTGCCCAGTGCAACGTGATAGCCAATATTGCAAAGTGCAGCACTCGTATTACGCTGATGTCTGATTAGAGAGTCGTCTAAGTGGTGCTCTCAGTATAGCGGTGCTCTAATGCATCACACCAGGACAGCGTAAAATCTGTTTTATTTATTTATTATTGCGGGATCCGAATATGTCCGAACGTAACACATCATCACATTATTATTATTATTATTATCATTATTATTATTAAAAGTGCAGAGAAATCTGTAAAGATTTGTTGTGTCGTTTCCTGTGAGATCCCAAAGGCTAAGAAGTTCATATCGATGTATACAAACAACTCGAGCGTGTAGTGCTGTGCGGAATAAGGCTGCACAGTCAGCGGAAACCTTGCCCCGGGCATCGCTTCAGACACTCTCGAAGCACCGTTTCACCTTCACAAAGGGCTATGAAATGAAACCAAATCTTCAAATCCGCCTCAGGCAGACCGGTGTTTAATGCTAAGAATAATTTTTTTGCTGTTCGGCAAATCGTTAAGACGAAGCTTCGTGTAGCGTTTATGGAAGGAGTCTCCAGTTTCAGTGCTTTAAACAATCGTTCGGGAAAAACATTAGGTGTGATTAGAATGAAATGCATCAGAAAATGCTGTTATAGAAAAACAGTAATTAGCAATGCCTCTTTGTGTCGGATCCTGTCGTTGATTACTTTCCTGTAGCTGCACAAATGTGGGGTGTGAACCGCTTTTTGTAAGATAATACTACACACTTTAAATGTGCAATCTCGGGGCGTTCCTAGTTCGCATGTTTCCAAACCTCTTTAAATGCTTCTATAAAGAGTGTCCTGTCGCCTAATTGGATTTCACGGGGGCTAATATTTAAAGTATCATATCTGAGAAGATACTTTAAAAAGAAATTATTCTTAAGGACATCTCGGCAGTAAACTAATCCGGATATGGCTCATGACGTATGTGGTCGTGTTACCGGCTGTGTGAGAGTGCAGTGCCGGGTATGTGTTAAAGGATGAGCACTTTTCCCTGACATGGTTTTGCTCGGAAGTCAGTGACGGCTCTGAGTGCAGCGTGCCGCAGTAACAGTGGGCTGCGATTTGGAGGGATCAAGCTTCCTACGTGCTTAATGTGCTTTTAAGGAAACGCCGCCTTTAGAAACTTGAGCGTGAGAGGGTTTTTAATTTTTTTTTATTTTCGTGTGAGGTTTATTTTGGGGCCCATCTTTCCTTATTCAGTCGTTGCTGATGACTCCATGGGAGTTTTCTGTAGTTTCTGGTGAATAGTTGACTTTCACTGTATGTACACAACGAAAGTTTCAGCTTGGTTTCGGTGCAGGAAACTTTCTCTTTCTGTGCAGTCAGAAAAAAAAAAGTGTGTAAAAGCTGTGGGAGTTTTATTATGAGGCAGCCAAACACTTATTGTAGCGATGCAGATGTGTTTTTATATGTGTTAATTGATGTTCTTTGTTTAGGGTTAAAGATTGGCGCAGAACATACATGGTTTTAAAAATTTGTATTACTTGTGTAAGGATGCATGTTAAAATGAAAAGAAAAAAAAATACCCTATAGCAAAAACAATTTGTTGTATAAACATTGAAATAATTGAACAAACAAGGCTGATCTTGTGTATACGCCCATCTTTGACAGATGCTAATGAATATTGATGAGTATGCAAATGCAACGTTCACATGACAAGGTGCCAAAACTAAAAAGATGTCAGTCTTGGCAGATTCTGTAAAAATCTGCCAAAAATGATTATTATTATTAATTTTTTGCCTCGGTTAGCCATGATGATTGTGAGTGGTTAATAAGGAAAATTATAAAGTCATGTGATCAGGTCATGTGATCTCAGTGCCATGGAAGAAAGAGAGTTTGGGCCTATGAGCATACTAAAAGTACAGGCTGCACTGAACAATTTCACTCAGCATAATCATTATCACTCATCGATATTCCTCCTCATCGATTATTTTGTACTTGTGTATTCTGAATCAATCTTTAAAGCACAGGGTTTTGTAATTGTAATTTTGTAACAAGAATGTATCACGATTCTCATAAGCATGACTTTGTATCATAATCTGTGTATATCAGGGACGTTCGTGGTTAATCATTAATCGCATGAATTGTTAATCAAGAATCGTTAACCGATTAAAAAATTTATTAACTGTAAAATGTTAGATCACTTTTCTGTTAACTCGTTTGCTACGAGAAGGGCGCACTTTCACTTTCGGCGATGCGCGGTGCCAGGTTATACTTTTACACTTTTTATGATTTCAAATACGGACAGAGAGAGAAAGACCAGAGGAGTGTTTTTGACACCATAGCGAGCGGTGTAACGGATCATAAAAAAACACAGGCTTTTTTTTTTTTTTTCCACTTGTTAGAAAGTTGAACAAGCTGTGTTGCTTGGGAAAAATGTGTTTTGGTCTTGAAATCAATATTAGGCTTATTTAAGTAAAAGAAGGTATATATGAATAAATAGGTGGGCTTTATTTAATTGGACTGGTGGGGTTTATTTATTTATTTTATTTACTTAAAAACTGTGGAGCAAAGAGTGAGAGAGTTTTTGACAGGTTTTGAGCAAGCGAAAATGTATGATGTGTTCATGTCAAACTGGAACACCGTTATGAGTGTAAAAACTATTATTTCTCGATATAATCCCCTGATGCACTTATCCCAGTGTTTCACCAGCGCTTGGAGACCATCAAGATAGAAAATGTTCTCAGTTCGCCGCAGCCGTGATCGGACTGCTAATAATGCTCATTATAATTCGTGTATGTGCCAACAACAGTGTTTTTGCTCATAAATTGCGGTGAAGCCCAAATATAATGTAACTGTGTAATATAGTGTAACTGTATATCGCATTGTGGAAGGTTAAACCTAAGCCTAGTCCAAGTAGCACTGTTGCCTCGCACCTCCAGGGTCTGGGTTCGATTGCCACCTCCGGTCTGTGTGCATGGAGTTTGCACGTTTTCCCAGCGTATGGTGGGTTTCCTTTGGGGTACTATGGTTTCCTCCCACAGTCCAAAGACATGCAGATTAGGCTAATTGGCATTCCCAAATTGCCTGTAGTGTATGAATGAGTGTGTGTTTGTGCATGCGCCCTGTGATGGATTGGTACCCCATTCAGGGTGTACCCCGCCTTGTGCTCCTAAGTCTACCCCCGTGACCCTTTATGCAGGACAAAGTGGTATAGATGATGAGTGAGTGAGTAATTTGTCTCGCCTAACTAACACGTTGAGATTGTGCAATAAAAAAAAAGAAAAAAAAAAGTGTTCTTTGTGATTATTAATGATTAATCTATCACTGATTAAGGCATCCAGGTGTTCAGCTTCTTTTACAGAGGGTGCCAATATTTCCGGGTCTGTCTATAGACATTGTTTAGTTTTATTAATTTTAATAAACAAAACCATTGGCGGTTGTTAACCGAACTAATTTGAAGTCTTTAGTATTTTGTATCATTATCAGTATTTTGGAGCAGCAGAGGAACTCTGGAAAATCTTCAAATCAGGCACAGACAAGCTCGTGTGCCGCATTACTGTATCCCGAGTACCAAGGTGCCATCGTGGCCCACAGGAATGTGAGGAATGCAGTAGTGGGCATGACGGCCAAGCCATCGCTACCATCATGTGGCCAATTTCTGGAGATCATAGATGGTGTTAGAAGGAAATGAGGAGGAAAAAAAAAACGCGAAGGACTCAAGAGGAAACCACATGGTAGACATGGAGAAAAGAAGGAAATCATTATATTATTTATGCCGTTGAAATCCTTGTTGTGCAAAAGACGACCTCGGTCAGCGGCTCCCTTTTATTCCTCTCAAGCTCGAGTTTCTCATCTTCTCCTAGCTTTATTTCTGGCTGTGTCAACACGCACAAAGACGAGACGCCGGGGCACGCCCTCCCTCCCATCGGCTTGGCGGGTTTGGCGCCGGCTCGCGCGGCTTCAAACACGGTCCCACAGGCTGGGAATGTGCTGGCGTAGCGAACGCGCGTGTTCGAGTGCGCTACATCATCCGGGCTCTAGCACCAGCCGCCTGGCAGGGCCTCCCTTTTACTCCCGCTACGTAGTTCACCCACAACAAGGCTTCACAGACTGGATTATTATACACACTGAAATACTCGGGGTGTTTGTGGCCTTAATGTGAACACTAGCAGAAGTGCAGCGCAGGTTCACGGCTTGTTCGGCTGTCCTCGTTTTCCCTGGCTGTCTGTGAACACTTACATATTTGTTTAATTATTAATTAGTCACAGTCTGTGCGTCATGAATCGAGTGCATGGCTTGTGAACACATGACTCAGTAAAGGAAAGTAGCTAGGCTACTTTTTGGTTTAACAGTGGGATACCTTTTTTGCTTTGCCTTGTCACTCTCATAGAGTATTAAAGTTTAATTTCCTTACACTTTTTTTTTCTTTTCCCTCCAAAAACGTGGATCAAGTTTCAGATGTAGTACTCTCAGCGTTAACTCCTAGCATTAATACAACAGAGCTCCTGTGTAGTTAGGATTTCAAACTGTACTAAATGTATTTATTTGTTTGGTCCTAAAATGATTAGCTGGTGAAACATGATCCCAGTTTGTGCATAAAAAAAGAAACACCTTTTAATGCCTGTAAATGAACTCTGTCCCTAAATTTGCTTTTCGATTTGCTGACCTGGACCACCCTCTCCTCTCTCACTTCTGTGTTACTACACCGCAGTCCCGTCATGCTGAACCAGCAGCATCCCGCTGTCTCTGGCATGCTGACATGCTTGGTTGTGGCCACGTGCAGGTCAGCGCTGGCCCCTGAGCCCAAGAACACGATTCCTCACATAGGTTTAGCTTAGCCTGGCATGCTCCGACCTGGTAGAGAACTGATGATTTATATTAAACTAGAGTCTGAATTGCAGAAAGGGTTGAGTGAAACCCTCTAAATAGCACATTTAGTGAAGATGTCGATATTTAATTAGTATGATGTGAGGTCCTTAATTCTGAGAGACTTGGAAGTCACACCCACTTCTCTGTAACTGATGGGTATCGAAGCCACGCGCCCTTCTCTGGAACTGACGGACACATAAGACACACCTTCCTAAAATCTGGTCTGCAAATCAGACACAACTCCTTTCTTAGAACGGTCAGGCACATAGGCCACACCTCCTTTCTATAATGACAAGTGCTTAGGCCACACTTTCTTCCTTAGATCTGACAGGCACATAGGCCACACCTCTTTCCTTAAGTCTCACACACATAGGCCACATGTCCTTGTTTAAACCTTACAGGCACTTAGGCCACATTTTCTTCCTTAGAACTGACAGGCACATAGGCCACACCTCCTTTCTTTAACTTGACAGGCTCTTTGGCCACACCTTCTTCCTTAGCACTGACAGGCACATAGGCCACACTTCTTTCCTGAAACCTTATAGGCACTTGGGCCACACCTCCTTCCTTAAACCTTACAGGCACTTAGGCCACACCTTCTTCCTTAAACCTTACAGGCACTTAGACCACAATTTCTATAGAACTGACAGGCACTTAGGCCACACCTTCTTTAGAACTGACAGGCATTTAGGCCACACCTCCTTTCTTTAACTTGACAGGCACTTAGGCCACACCTTCTTTCTTAAACACGGACCTCTTTGTCAGACAGCCGTAGAGCTTCCCCCAGCCAGAGAAAACCCTAAGAGGACAAATAACTGTTTGTCCACGGTGTCCAGACTACTGACTTGTCCGTCTCTGATGTGGTGTTTGTTTTAGTTGTAGATGTTTTCAGACGTCCGTTACTCATACAGCGAGAAACAAGAAGCACAGTATAACTGGTTCAGAGTGTTGAAGGCACGTTCCTGTTAAAGGAATGTAATTTAGAGAAAACGTGATTTTTAGATCATTTCCTGAAATGCACGTTTAATTTCGTCCAGGTGCTCGTTTGACAGTTAACACTCGCCGAAAGCTGCATGCATCACTGTCTTGTTTCTTCTCGGTTAGCTGATTGTAAGAAGCCAGAAGATCAATGCCAGAGCTCGGTTAATTATGCAGACCTGCTTGATTGAGCAGGTTGATGAGTTTAGGTAGACAGCATGGCCTTCAGGAGAAGGAACTCTTCGTATGATGTAACTAATCTCGATTGCTTGAGTAAGTTTTCCTGCATGAATATCTCAAAATGGGAAATCTTACAAAGGTAGAGTTAAACGCACTGTTTGGAAGCATTAGTGGTATATGATGTTTTAAAAAGTGCTTTTACTTCAATATACTTTACATCACCTTCATTTGATCTACGGTGCAGATTACTGTAGAGGCAGGGATGAATAAAAGAAGTGGGCTGACGACGGTAATAGGTGGCTCTCTCTGAAAACGGTTTGTTCCAGTGGGAGAAACTCCCGCAGTAGTGGCCTTGCAGTTACAGCATTTACACCGTGGTAAAGATGCTGATGACGCTCTTTCTTTTTTAACTGAACAAAGATAGCTAATGATTTTCCATGACATACAGAGGGGGGAAAAACAGGAGTGAGGTCATTTTTTTTTTATTTGCTTGTTGAAGTTGCACTTGCTCTTATGTATCTCATGTGTTTTGTGCAAGAGCGGAAAACTGAACGATGATTACGCAGGGAATCTCCCACGACCACTAACTGTAAACCAGGAACTAAGGACATTTATGGACGTCTTTTTATATTTAAAAAAAATATTTATTTATTTATTTCCCTCTCCTTCTAGTACCAGAGAGAGGAGTGAAACTTTGCTTGTCTGTTTCACAGTCTTGCGTTCATCTCTACAAAGAAAGCGTGACACGGTGAAAAGTGAGAAGGCGGTTGAAAAGACACTGTTAACACGATTAGTCATGTTATGACACGAGGCCTTCGGCCAGGCCGAGAGCGAGAAAAGGAGCCGTGGTTGTTGCTCAGAAGTCACACACGCGCCGGTTCGCTTTCAGCTCGGAAAGTCGAAAACGCTCTCATTGTTTCCGTAGCCATGAGAACCCTGCGCTGAAGTGAAACCGGCGGTGTCACGCCGTCATGTGATCCTCCACACGGCCTGCATTACGTCATTCTGCATTCTGACATAGTCGCATAGTTTCAGTAGCGGGATCGAGGGATGAGTGAGTGAGCGTTTAGAAACCACGCACGCCCCGTGTGATCGGCTCTCCTCTCGTCAGTGTTGTGTTGCTGTGGTTTGGAGTTATTTATTGCTGTGCTGTGGAATTCCACGCTCAAATCGGGATTAATGCGCTCATTATGTACAGGATAATACATTATCGTTTCTATAGTAACAACTCATTCACATGGACTCTTGCCATAAGAAGGGTTAATCAGAAACTAATAATAAACCCTTTAAAACATATAAATCTTTGAACATTTCTAAGGTGACATTTCTGGAAGGAGTTTCCAGTGTCAGTGCTTCGTCAGGGTTAGTTTGTGTTCTTTTTTTTTTTTCCTTTAAAGAAAGAGGGGAAAAATGCTAATTGACTTTCTATAACAGGACATGGACATTTAAATACCTTAATAAATGGATAAAAATGTCACCTGTCATTATTTCATAAATTGACAAATGTAAAAGTAGGCAAATTGCTTTGATGTATAAAGGAATAAACATTTCACGACGTGCACATATTGATAAATAGTTATATTATGTATAGTTATATAAATAGTTAATACGTTAGCACCTGATACGATATCACAATACCCAGGCGCTGATTCGATTCGTATAGTGTTTCTGTATGCATCATCATTTTATAAATATAGTCTTTACAAATAATAATAAAACTTGTAAAGTGGGCGTGTCTGTACATTGAAGATATTTGTGAAATTTTTTTGGAGGGATATAAGATGAGTAATAGAACACATCGACATGGTTTTTTGAATTTTTGTGTATCTGTTTGTCTGTCCGTCTGTGCACGCATCACGTAAAAACTGCTGAACAAATTCGAATGGGGTTTTCACAGGTGTATTTGGTCAAACTTAAGGAAACATATAGGCTTCGTTTCATCTTAATCGGCCCACGAGACGAGAAGATATGCTACTTTGAAATTTAAATGGAAAACACCCTTACATCATAATAATAATCTACCTTGAAAAAAATCATTACTTCATCTCAAAAGTCAACAGATGGCGCTGTACATTTTTTAATATGCGCTTATGAGTGTGCAAAATCTACTTAATAAACAAGATCCCGCACTTTAATTCCGGACACTTCACAGTAACACGTAAAAATTTTAATTCATTCCAAAATTCAACAGATGGCGCTGTAGATTTTTTTAAAACACACATATGAGTGTGTGATTAAATTCCATGCGAACGAAGTCTAATTCTAAATAAACTTGGCAAATAATTTGCTGTGCTGCCTGCCAGTGTGAATAGCTTAAAGTGCACCACCTGTTGGATCAAAGAGGAATTGCGACATTTTACCACTTCAAATGCAAACATTTATAGATGAGAATTTTTTTTGTTATAAAAATCGGATTCAGTTTGGCTGCATGAATTGTTAGGAAGGTACCTTTGATGATTTTTCCGTAACACCACACCCCCCAAGTGAATTATTCCTTGCCTAAGACTACGGTAATAGCTAAAAGGATATAAAGTCAAATCATAATTATGACAAATAGGGTTTTCAAATAGGAATAAGTGTAGAAGAGTCTGATTGATAAGTCATTATATTTAACTTTTAATCCACCATTTTCTATATTTTAAAAAGTTGGATGGAGTACATGGTACATATCAATTGTGTCTATAAATGGAGTTATATTTTGGGGCAGCAGTAGCTTGGTGGTTAAGGTGCATCACGAGTTCAAACCCCACCAATCATCTGAACCCTTAACTTCTCAGATATATAAGGAGGAAGCTGGAAAAAGTAAAGATATCATCACTTCTCGAAATCTGAATCATAACTCATAAATCAGACACTTTGTGGTTTTTGCATTATTAATCACGTGTGTGTTTGTGTGTGTGTATGTGTTTAATGCAGGTGCTAAGTCAGGTACACCCCAAGCTGTCGTCTCAGGAGGAGGCTCTTCAGTACATCGAGGAGCTGATTCTGCTGCTACTGAGCATGCTCTGTCAGGCCCAGCCTCGCACCGTGCAGGATGTGGAGGTAAACTTGTCTTTACGCGCACACACACACACTCACACACACACAAAGTGTTTGAGAAAGAGTTTCACACTGATGCTTTCAGACAACCTGTAAATGTGCTGCAAGTAATCTTGCTGGCTAATGCAGTCTTGCTAATGCGGACGTTTGTTGTCCGTGCGCGAGATGAAAGATCTAAGTGTTTTTCGAACTCCCCGGGTCCTGACACGCTTGTAGACTAGTTTTTTTTTTTTTTTAAACGCATTAGTAATGGTAATGGAGAACAGATTTACCAGTAAACATCTCTTTCCTTCTCAGAGGTGATGTAATATTGCAAAATACTGGAAACGAGTCTGACTGAAACATGCTAGAGCACGTCCTTATGAAAGAGTTATTTGTGGCATAAATACACATTTAAAAAAAAGTCTATCTTATCACATAAATATTCACTTAAGTACTGTGCTCTGCTTTACTTTTGCTTTTGTTTGATTCAGTTGTTTTGCGTAACACATTTTAATTTCGACAACAGCGCTGCCGGATTCTCTCTTCCGATTGGTGACTGTAATTCAGATCACAGGTTTTTGCGTCGTCTGCCTGCGAATTTGCCTCGCCGTCGTCCCTCGTCATCACACCTTACTTCTGTCCGCAACTCCTCCTAAATCACTCCTGGGAATTTGACCAAACCTTTATTATTAAGCGTAGATCCACATCAGCTGTTTCACGGCTTCCTCGGAAGAATCATAAATTTTTGAGAGTAGTAATGTTTGTATAGCAAAAGCTAGTGAGGAAAATAAACTTCTCAGTTCCAGGATCACCGGTTCAAATAATTGATAGTCAAGTACATTGATGTCACGAATGACATCATTAAGGAAAATACCTCATGTGACCCCACTCTACCTGTCACTTTGATAAGTAATATATTTAATTCTCAAAAAAAAAATGATTGTAATATCACCTTTCCTGTACAGCATAAAAAAATGTAGCACCTATAAAACACCTACTGTATAAGTAGAGTGGAATCTTGGATTACGAGCATAATTTGTTCCAGTAGCGGGCTTGTTTTTCAAAACACTTGTAAACCAAATCGAATTGTCCCATAAGAAATAATGGAAACTCAAATTATTTGTTCCACAGCTTAAAAAAAAAAATACATAAAACAATTAACACAAAGTAAAAATAAAAAAATTAACCTGAAATTTATCTTTAAAAAAAGTAAACATAAATCCCGACAGATAAATGTTTCCGTTTATGCGCCAAGGCGCTGTGTGTGTGTGTGTGTGTGTGTGTGTGTGTGTGTGTGTGTGTGTGTGTGTGTGTGTGTGTGTGCGCGCGAGTGTGT
>JAQMYL010000007.1:23643377-23666456 GCA_030014365.1 Clarias pachynema | reverse complement strand
ATAGATTCCCCCCCCCCCCCCCCCTAATGTTACCTTATATACGAAGATCCCTAGCTTGCTCAGATCTGCTGTTCATTTACATGGACACTGAAATGGTGTGTCCGGAAAAAGAGTGAATCAGAGGAAGTTTAAGGTTATAAATAAAATTAAAAAAATCATCATCTGAGGTGTGTTTGAGCTGTCGTATTAAAAGAGAGACTTTTTGGAAGCTCTGAGACTCGTTAAAGAAATAGAAAAATGTCCGAGTCCTTCTATGTTGTGGAATTTATTTATTTATTTTTTTAAAGAAATGTATCCTTACAAAGAACTTTTTTGTATTTATTTCCTTTATTGGAAATGACACTGTTGCAAATTTACCATCGTTAGCTGATGTGAAGCATTCACCATGCGAGTCCCTGTGAACCAGCTGTTAATACAGACACGATATTAGTATATTATCATAAACATTTAACTCCTCCTGTACGCATGTTCTCCACCACGGTCTGGAAAATGTGCAGGTAGTTCTGTTGCATAACTCCAGCAGTGACGTGTCGTTACGCACTCGTAGGGCTTTACTCCTGTTTGCTCTTCTATTTGACCAACGGCACAGTCTGTTTGTTTTCCAGCACTTTAGAATAATTACACCCCGATTACACAAGTTAAAGACCCAAACGCCACGTGTGTTTGGAGGGGGTGAAAGAAAGTGGAGGCTCAAAGGTCGTGGCGTTTGTTTGGGCTTGTTTGTCACCTCGTCCTATTCCTGGCTGTTTTCTCACGCTCGCTAAATATTTGGACGGCGTTTTACGTCATAGGACACCGCGTGACGACCCGCTTTGTTTTAGTGTCACAGCGGCACAGATAACGTTTTTTTGGGGGGGGACACTGATAAGGAACGGAAGCGGATAAAAAAAATGACATAAGCGACTGTTTTTCCAGCCCACGTTCAAGACAGCTGTGCAAAAGGCTGCTGCTTTCAAAAGGTATACGTCTGTAAATATGTGTGTACGTATGAGGCTTTTTTATTTATTTATAATTTTTTTTAAAGGGCAAATCCCTTAACCCAACCTAAATCCACTCAAGCTTACAGGCAGCTTAACAACGTACTGTATTTGGCTAATCAAACACAAGCCTATTTATAGGTTGTTATAAGGAGAGAGTGAAGTACAAACATTTTACCCTGGATTTTATTTCACGATCTGATTGGTTTGGTGGTTTAAAAAAGAATTATAATAAATAATAATATTTGACATCACACCACAACCTTCAATGTCTTTTAATTAAAAAAAATTTTTTGGGATGGGAATCACCATATAATTATATATTGCAATATTAGCACAGTTAGTACCCATGTGCCCATGCGGTTCTGTAATTATCACTATTTCATAAGTATCCCAATTCTATATATATATATATATATATATATATATATTTTAAGATTTCATTACAATTCCGGACATATAACCTCAAAAATGAATTTAAAAAATTATTTTTGTGTCTATTGGGCGATACATGCATTGCCACACACAAGAAATGATACCTAAATGAAGCGATAAATTCCCCCCAACTCTAGAATAAATCAGTATATATATTATAATAGTGGTACGGGCCAGGGGTTCAAGCCCCAGTTCAGGTGGGGTTTAAGCTCCAGCACCGCCAAGCTGCCAGAAAATGGCTGTCCTATAAATCTGATGGTGAATAATCCCGATTTCGGAAAATCCTCAACAAAACTGGCCAATACAGGGATCATGGAAAACAACTCTGATACAAAATAGCATCCAGGATTCTCCTCAGGATTTAAAGGCGCAGAGAAAACACTTACGTTTGATGTGCGAAATTAATTTGATAATTTAATCAGTTCTTTAGGCGTGATTACGGTTTCTGGCCACATGATGGCAGTGTGGGGAAAGGGGACAGAGTACGACTCATTTTGTTGGACTTGAGAACAAATCTGACTTACGAACGTGCTCTCGAACGGTGTTCGTTCGTAAGTCGGGGACTACCTGTATAAACTTAATATAAACTATCGTCATATTGTTGACCTACAAGACAATCATCAATACATTCGAATGCAAATTTTGTTCATTCAATCTCCACCAACAAACGGTTAGGCAGAGCATAATATGGGTTCATATTATGGGGTCACCACTTGTGCTCTTATCTATGTATCGTTATCATTTCTATAGAACAAATTTGCAGCAAAGCAATTTCATTGTTATTCCTAGCTCACAGCTTCAGTATGGTTGATCGTTCAGCTCTAGTGATCAGCCTGGAATTTACTCTAATACACAAATCAATCCAACATCAAGCAGGTTTATTAAGTTCCATTGTAACTTCACTAATCAGAGCCGAGCTCGTCTGTGCGTGTGCCGAGTAAGGATTCCTCTCATGGGTGGTCTGGGCTGTTCACACCCCCAAAATAAACTTCCTTTCCAAAAGTGTGTGTGTGTGTGTGTGTGTGTGTGTGTGTGTAAAAGTACAGGTCCCAGTTTTCCTCTAGAGACTCCAGAAGCGTGCATCTCTCTCATTTCTAATAACTTGGGGGGGGGGCTTTTGAGGAAAACGGCGTGCGCACGTATGTAAACGCACCCTTTTTTTTTTCTTTTTTCTTTTGTCGCTAACAAGCGGGGAAAAAGGTGCATCCTGTCCGAATCACCTCCGAGCCGGAGCCCTCAACTAAGTCTCAGCTGGGTGGAGGATTGATGGATGTCGTTTGCCGGATTTTATCATATAAATCCCAACCTTCACTCACTGGCAACCATGGAAACCTTTTACATAGGGACATTTGGACATTTTCATCATCAGTAGGAACTATAGCATTTTAATATACAGTAGCCTCTGGTTAACCTAAAGGTTACCGTCTCTACCCATCACTTTACTGTAACAGAGAAGCTCAGACCTGTTCCAGCGCGACAGTGCCATCAGCGCACACTGCTCCGAGCTCAGTGACGACATGGTGTGTTAAGGCTGGAGAGGAAGAACTCAGTAGAAGCTCAATAGTGCTATTTTAGCTGAATGAACACAAATCCACACAGTCGTGCTTCAGCATCTAGTGGGAAGAAGATCGTAGAGTGTTATGATGGCAAAAAGGTGACGCATAATGGGTCAGGGGTCCACAAACTTTTCTCCCTATAGCTTATTTCATGCAGGTTGCCTTATTGGTTAACCTTGCTTGTTATCCAATGTGATCTTTGCAGAAGGCCTAGCCAAGTGTCCAAGAAATCTAAATATATTTCTGCCACAATTCAGTCAGCTGTTTTTTCCAGACCACCTCATAGATGGCAGGTGAGTCTCGTTATTTGGCAAAAAGAAATTGTCTGTCTGTACCAACCAGGGTGGCACAGTGGGTTAGTGGATTCCCGGCCACGGTTTAGGCTAATTTAGGCAGATTAGGCTAATTGGCGTTCCCAAAATTGCCCATAGTGTATGAATGCATGGATCTGCGTGCGTGCGTGTGTGTGTGTGTCTGCGCTGCAATGGATTGGTACCCTGTCCAGGGTGTACCCCGCCGTGTGCCTTAAGTTTCCTGGGATAGGCTCCAGGTCCCGTACTCAGGCTAAAGCGGTATAGAAGATGAGTGAGTGAGTGTACCAACTAGGTCTCCACTATCACACATCAGTTAACAGCTGAACAGTTGTTCATGCCACCTCATGGGGCAGCTTTAACGCACTTGAAAGAAAAGCGCTATCCTCCCTCTTCCACATACACAAAAATCTCAGAGGTCCCATGATTGGCTGTGATTAACAGGAGTATGCCCCGCCTCCCATCCTCGATTCCTTACATCCAGTTTTACTTGCTTACTTATTTAAAAAAAAATAATTCTTTGCGAACATGAAGTTCTTTGGGGGAAAGAAAAAGCATTATAAATTAAAATGTATTTTACTTTAGGCTTTCGAGACTTTACTGATAATATATCAGCTTCTGTTCACAGTAAGCCTTTAAAATGTCATCCTAAAAGATTTCCTTTTAACCTTTCCCTTATTATTTGTGGTTTTAATTTTCATTTGTACTTAAGTTCTCCCTGGGTGTGTCTGTCAGAGAGAGAGACTTTTTTTGCGTTTCTGGATCTGTTTGTCCTGTCTGTGACTCCCATGAGCTGATGGATCTAAATCTATTTTAAGTACACCGTGCATGCAGATGTGTGTGTGTGTATGGGGGGTGGGAGAGAGTGTTAGTCCGTGTGAGGGCAGCCTCGTGCGTCAGAGTGGCGTCTGTTTCCTGGCCAGAATAATTCCAGGCTGATTGTTTGTAAACGCAAACTGAGGCAGCTATTGTTCCTTACTGGCCTCGCTGAGGAACCTAGAACTCAGCAGATCCATCATATGAACAAACAGCTCTCCACATTGCTCATTTACACACACACACACACACACACACACACACACACACACACACATGTAACTGGAGAATCAAAAAAAAAAAAAAAAAAACTCTAAAGATAAATATAACTTCACAAGTATAAGTCTTTGCGATGGCTTAAAGCGTTAAAGTTTTTTCATAACCTTTGTGTGATAAGGGTCTCAAATTAAAATTGTCACATACAGTCATACACAATGAAATGTTTTTACAACCGCCCATGACCTAAAAAAAAAAAAAAAAAAATAGAATATTAAAATAAAGACTATGAAATAAGAATATGATGATAAATAGAAAATGAGTATGAAAAAGAAAATGGAATATAAAATATGATAAGAATATAGTAATAAAAATTATACAATAAATAAAATATATAAAAAGAAAATAGCTGTAAAATTTACGAATATATCTGGCCAAATTTTGACACGGCTCACCCACTGCTGCGCTTTAAAATTATATCCGAGAACTTGATGACTGAATGACTCTTTATAGCTGCTGTAACATAAGTGATGGGTGGAACTAAATTGTTTCGTGACCAATATGAGTAACTATAGGTGGATTAAAAGATGACATATTTGTCGAATTGTATATACATGATACGTTGGACAATTATTATCATAATACAATTTGGATAAAGTACCTTGCAGTGTTTCAAAACCAGAACCCACGATGCGGTCTGAGTGGGTTCGGGGCGTTCAAATCAAACCGGGACTTGTGATGAAATTCCTGGTGATAGAAGGCGTGAAATCAATCGCCATTTCCAGGAGACTTCAAGAACAGTACGATGATGAGACACATTTGAACGGCGCAAATGTTTTAAAGAACCCCGTATATCCTGCGAGTGAAACATCTGATCCTTAAAAATTGTGTCTGCCACATTCATTAAGGGAGTTCCTGGGAGGCCAGCGTTTCAAACGTGCAGTCTGATCATGACCCCAGCGTACTGAGAGAACTTTTTACCTTGATGGTGTCCAAGCACGAGTGACACTCGGGGATAAAGTGTATTAGTGTAGAATGGGATTATGTAGAGACATAAAGGGAGTTTTTACTTTCATGACTGTGTTCTCTTATTCTGCACAGTCACAAGTCCTCGTTTTAGCTTGAACATCCTTTGCCCTGACAATTCAAATTTAAATACGAAATATAGTGCCAGGTGCCGGTAACACCATGATGTGCTGTTTAATCCTGCATCATTAAAAAAATAATGCATTTTAGCATTCTGCCATCTATTGGTGGATTATGGAACTGCCGTTTATAGATTCATAGACAGCACTTTGTTCAAATGTACAGCAATCTCTAGTATCATATACTGTAGGCGTACATGTGACTTCTTTATATTACCCTTAATTCAGGCTTTTTAAGTGTTTGTACTCAAGAACACATTTATGTCTGTTTCTTTTCTTTTATTATTATTATTTAGTCTGTTCCATTTCTAATAACATGGATAAAATTAGTGTATTAATAAGTGTTTATTTTATTTTAGTGTTATTTCATCAAGCACCCCTGAAAACAGGTGCAGCTCAAGGCCACGTCATGTTTCCCACCACTGACCAAAACAATATGAAGCCCAACAGGGCAAAACAAAACCCTGGAGTCGACACTGAAATAGGAACAATGAAGAGTTTTTTTTTCTTTTCTTTTTTTTCTGGAAAAGAAAAAGGAATGACCATTAAGCAGGATTTGTTATTGTGTGTGTGTGTTACAGATCCTAATTTTGTGCGGACCTTCCTCACCACCTACAGGTCGTTCTGTAAACCGCAAGAGCTGCTGGACCTGCTCATAGAGAGGTGAGATGCCGTGTATAAAAAATAAACTTGATAAAAAAAACAAAAAAACAAAGATTGTAGTGTTGCAGCAGCCTGACATGAATAACACGATTGACCTTGTGTGTGTATGAAACGGACAGGTTTGATATTCCGGAGCCCAAACCCACAGAGGCGGATCAGATGGCCATGGAGAACGGAGACCAGCCGCTCAGCGCCGAGCTCAAACGCTTCCGCAAAGAATACGTCCAGCCAGTGCAACTCAGGTGCGCTAACTATGACATCATAGGAGTTCAGTAATTGTGTCTGATAATAAAAGGGTCCATATGACTAGATTTATTAAAGATATCACAACCTATCCTCGGGTTCAGGTTTTCTCGGGAATGAAAACTTTTATAGACGTACTTTATTTCAAAGTAAAGTTGAGTTTACATTCGGTCTCTGCAGGGTGCTGAATGTGTGCCGACACTGGGTGGAGCACCACTTCTACGATTTCGAGAGGGACGCTCAGCTTCTCTGCCGGCTAGAGGAGTTCATCGGAACTGTCCGAGGTAATATCTCTCTCACACACACACGCGCACACACACTTATCCTGAATATTATCATATCATGGGGATGCAGTTAGAAAATCCCAGAAGGAGAAAGAGCAAACGTTTGAGTTCATATGCCACAAATGAAATCTTTTGGCCCCAATACAACTTAAGGCTTATAGTAACACTGATGTCATTTGGTGCTCATAAAGTTTTAATTAATTTAAAAATATATATTTATAATACATTACATCATCATCAATACAAATCAGTATTACATTAATTTTACGTTTTGCCCAGAAAAGCACAATGAGAAATGTGATTCGGGGGGGGCTCAAACTTTTTGTCCTTTATTAGCTTAAAAAAAAAAAAAAAAAAAAAAAGGTTGACACTGAAATATTTTGTATGTTATATAACTATGTATATACTAAGATATTTATTGGAGCCATAAAACGTCAACATTCTACATTATATTTATACGTTTTTTTTCTACATTATATTTATACGTTTTTTTCCATATTACATCTACAAATTTTTTCTACATTACATTTACAAGTTGTTTTTCTACATTTAGTTTTTTTTTCTACGTTACATTTCTACATTTTTTTTATGTTACATTTATAAGTTTTTTTTTCTATGTTACATTTCTACGTTTTTTTTTCTACATTACATTTACAAGTTTTTTTCTATATTTAAAGTTTTTTTCCTACATTACATTTACAAGTTTTTTTATACATTACATTTATACGTTTTTTTCTATTTTACATTTTCAAGTTTTTTTCTATATTACAATTATATTTTTTCTACATTAAATTTATAAATTGTTTTTCTACATTACATTTATACGTTTTTTTTCTACATTACATTTATAAGTTTTTTTTCTACATTACATTTCTACGTTTTTTTTTCTACATTACATTTATGTTTTTTTTTCTACATTGCATTTATGTTTTTTTTCTACATTACATTTAGACGTTTTTTTTTTCTATATTACATTTACAAGTTTTTGCTTGTTTTTGAGATGTGGATTAAAACCTGACCAAGCAAAAAAAAAAAAAACAACAAAAAAACTGACCAATCAAAAAGCTGTATAAGAATAAGAAGTCCATAATTAAAATATTGAAATAAAAAATATATATAATATTTGACACAATATTAAGTTGTGATTTATGTTAAACAAATCGCAAACCACTAAGAACCAATAGACATAAAGAAATACAAGTACCTGAATAAAGTAGAAATGTCCGGAGTCAATTATGTTCCAGCTCTTAATCTGTGCTGTCGGATTAGATTTAGATTTGAAGGAGTAGACTATAATGAAAGTGTTCCTCTGTCTGTAGGCAAGGCCATGAGGAAGTGGGTCGAGTCCATCACGAAGATCATCCAGAGGAAGAAGCAGGCGCAGGCTAACGGCCCGAGCCACAACATCACCTTCGAGAGTTTTCCTCCGCCCATCGAGTGGCACATCAGCAAACCAGGCCAGATCGAGCAGTTCGACCTGATGACCCTTCACCCCATCTAGATCGCTCTTCAGATCACTCTGCTCGAGTCTGACTTATACAGGTACACACACACACACACACACACACACACACACACACACACAGTTTATTTTAGATTAACCATAGCTCTGTGATTTAATGGGTTTATTGAACTTTTGGGAACAAGGCTGCTTCCTGTTTGTATTTTTATTTTTTTGATCACGCGCCAACTATCGGCGAAGAAAACTGGGCACTTTAACACAATGCAGGACATGGGAGTATTACTTATTGTATCCACAGCTTGTATATACACACACACACACACACACACACACACACACACGTACAAAAGGGAACACTTCCCTTTCACTCGGTGTTCGCCTGTGGGAACAAGGGATGACCATCGTACCCAGGGTTTATATTTTTCCTCGATGCTGCGTTTCGTCTCTCTAAAAGAGCTTTAAAGTCTATCTTTACATTACAGCAATTAAACTTCAAATTTATTGGTGTATATATTGAAAATAAGTTAGTTTAGCTGTTTATATACAGTGCCTAGACCTGCTTTGTTCTGGACAATTATTATTATTATTATTTTACTATTTAATCTTTTGTGTCTGTTTCAAAGGTCGGTTCAGCCATCAGAGCTGGTGGGCAGCGTGTGGACGAAAGAGGACAAAGAACTGAACTCGCCAAACCTTCTGCGCATGATCCGCCACACCACCAACCTCACCTTGTGGTTCGAGAAGTAAGTCACTGGCTTCTGTCAGTCTAATCATTGTGTTGTGATTTAGATACTCTATAATAGCTCTATAATAACTCTATAATAACTCTATAATACTCTATAGAGCCCTTTGTCCCAGTCTAATATATAAAGCATGCTTGTGTTCTCTTCAGGTGTATCGTGGAAACGGAGAACCTGGAGGAGCGAGTAGCCGTGGTGTCCCGCATCATCGAGATCCTGCAGGTGTTTCAGGAGCTCAATAACTTCAACGGCGTCCTCGAGGTCGTCAGCGCCATGAACTCTTCTCCCGTGTACCGGCTCGACCACACGTTCGAGGTAAACCCGTGAACCTTGAGTCAGGTTATTCCTGAAGATAGACAAAACACAGAAAGATAAATTTCCGCCTGTCCTTCCAGCAAATCCCGAGCCGACAGAGGAAGATCCTAGAAGAGGCCCATGAGCTCAGCGAGGACCATTATAAGAAATATTTGGCCAAACTCAGGTCTATTAACCCACCATGTGTGCCCTTCTTTGGTAAGTTTTTTTTCTTCTTTTTTGTATTCCAGTTAAACAGAATAATTTTAATTCCTATTTTCAGATCAATTTATTTCTGTGTGAATTTGTCTGTGTTCAGGTATATATTTAACAAATATCCTGAAAACGGAGGAAGGCAACCCTGACTTCCTGAAAAGACACGGTAAAGAGCTGATCAACTTCAGTAAGCGACGGAAAGTAGCAGAGATCACCGGAGAGATCCAACAGTACCAGAACCAGCCGTACTGCCTACGTGGGGAGGGAGACATACGGGTTAGTGAACGAAAAAAAAGAAATCATAATACATTACAAAGACATGGAACTGAAATGATTTGTAATCTAGCAGCTACAGAAAAACATTGGATGAGAATGGATTTTGTGTTATGTAACATATTGCAATTTAACAGATAAGTCAAAAATTTTAAACAAATGTCTTTAGTGTACTTTGCCTATGAGACATAGGAACTGCTTAAATATGCCTGAGAAATATCAGTGGATTGTTTTTTAGGGATCATGCATTATAATACTCGAAGCACCGAATGAGATCGAATCAACAACTTCTTAATGTGACTCAAAATTACTTGTCTAAAGAGCCCATCCCGTCTTTAATTAAGAAATGTAAAACATTTAAATCATTAAGAAATGATGTCTTTCACTTTGTCTCTCTCTCTCACTTTCTCACACTCTGGTTTTCATCTCTCTCTCTCTCTCTCTCTCTCTCTCTACCGCCTTAATAAAATTATGGAAATGTAAAATATTTCATAAAAAAAAAATTTCCCTCTCTTTCTCTACAAGTCTTCCTCTTCTGTCTTTCTGTCTCTCTTGTTCTCCTTTTTTCTTTTTCTTTCTTTCTTGCTTTCTTTCTCATGATCTGGCTTTATGCATGTTTCTCTCTTTCTACATCCTAAAAGAGATAACATTATAACATTATTGAAATCATTTAAAATATTTTTTCTCTCTCTACCTGATTCTCTCTCTCTCTCTCTCTCTCTCTCTCTCTCCCTGTTTCTTTCTACCTCCTTAAAAAAAATTAAGGAATGTAAAATATTTGATTTCATTAAAAATATTTTTAGATATAAATGAAGTGGGGGGGGGGGGGGTCTGGTAATTTCTTCATCTCTGAAGGTTTAAAAATGTTGCTGTTGATGTTGCTAGGTGAACGAAGTCGCATGTTTTTTCTCTCACAGAAATTCTTTGAGAACCTGAACCCGATGGAGGACATGATGGAAAAGGAGTTCACAGACTATCTTTTTAACAAATCCTTAGAGATCGAGCCTCGCAACGCACGTTCCCTGCCTCGATTCGTAAGCACATTCCTGCTTTACTGAATATTTAGGTCATGATGTTTTTTTGTTCTTTTGTTTTACCTTCACACGTTAAATCTCTTCCTGCTCCCTACCTACAGCCTAAAAGGTACAGCTGCCCACTAAAATCCCCGGGCGTACGGCCGTCCTCGAGTCGGCCCGGCACCATGCGCCACCCGACCCCGCTGCAGAACGAGCCGAGGAAGATCAGCTACAGTCGCATCCCGGACAGCGAGACGGAGAGCTGCGCGGCGTCTGCACCCAACTCGCCCCGGACGCCCCTCACGCCCCCGCCTGCCTCCGCAGCCTCCAGCTCCACAGATATCTGCAGTGTGTTCGACTCTCCACAGGGTCCCTCCAGCCCCTTCCACTCGAGTACGTACTCTCTCTCACTCACACACGCACACACACACACGCACACGACCAGTATGTGTTCTATACACTCCGGCCACATGTGAAACAGGTTGCTTAAACTTTACTAACAGCAACTAAACCAAGTACAGTTTAGACAGCATTAAGCCCACTGATCTATTTATTTATTTATTTATTTAAATAAACGAGTGTGTGTGTGTGAGAGAGCACTAACAGTTGCTTTTCGGACTTGAGGGAATTTTAGAGCAGCCGCCTCAGCCCCTTTTGTGTCTCTTTTGCTTTTCTTTGTCTCTCTTATATGCAAATTTACGCTTTCTCGTTTTGCTCTTAGTCACAGTCTTTTTTTATGGCCCAAATTTCTCTATCCATCTCTCTATCTATCCATCTCTCTATCTATCCATCTCTCTTTCTCTCCATCTTTCTCTCCCATCTATCTATCTATCTGTCTATCTATCTATCTCTGTCTCTATCTGTCTGTCCATCTATCTCTCTATCTGTCTGTCCATCTATCTCTCTATCTATCTGTCCATCTATCTCTCTATCCATCTGTCCATCTATCTCTCTATCCATCTGTCCATCTATCTCTCTATCCATCTGTCCATCTATCTGTCCATCTATCTCTCTCTCTCTATCTATCTGTCCATCTATCTCTCTATCTATCTGTCCATCTATCTCTCTATCTATCTGTCCATTTGTCTCTCTATCTCTCTCTCTGTCCATCTATCTATCTATCTATCCATCCATCTCTCTATCTCTCTCTATCTATCTGTCTATCTATCTATCCATCCATCCATCTATCTATCTATCTATCTATCTATCCATCCATCTATCTATCTATCCATCCATCTATCTATCCATCCATCCATCCATCTCTGTATCTATCTATCTATCTATCTCTCCATCTATCCATCCATCCATCTCTCTATTTATCCATCCATCCATCTCTCTATCTATCTATCCATCCATCTCTCTCTCTATCTATCTATCTATCTATCTATCTATCTATCTATCTTCTCTGTTTCTCTTACTTTTTCATTTTTTTTGTTCGGAGATTCTCTCAAATCTACCTGACACTTTCTCTCTCTCTCTCTCTCTCTCTCTCTCTCTCTCTCTCTCTAAGTCTGTGTGTCTCTATAACTGTCTTTCCTTTTTTCTCTTTCTTTACAACAATTTTTACTTGTTTTTGATTAAATAATGTTAATAGCTTTTACACATTTAACCAGCATTATGCTAACAGATCTACTGATCTCGGTGCAGTTTTGAGAAGAGTGTCCCTCTATTGGTCCGTCTGTGTTTGTGTGTGTGCGCTTCCTAAAAAAATTAGGAAAAATTCAGATTTTCATTTTGCGGTTCTACATTTATTGGTTTGATAGATTTGATAGATTGATGCCAGATTTCTTCACATTCCAAGGCCTTGTCTCTGTTGTTTCTCTCTCAGCATCTCTCTCTCTCTTTTCTTTTTGCTGCCAGACAGCGACAGTATTTTTGCCCCGGTTGCACTGCCTCATGGCCCACGTTAGTATAAGCCCTCCTTTACCTCTCTCACTCTCTCACCCACTTTGTGTTTACTCACTCATTCACACTTTCATTACATTTGTTTTGTCTCGAAATCACCGGAGCTTACGATCACAGCTTGCCCATTTTTTTATTTTATTTTTTTATTCTAATCACAGACACAGTTGAGTGTGGGGGGGGATCTGGATGAGGGTCAGGGGTCATGCGTCTATGATTGGTGTCTCGCCCTTCATTCCATGCTTTGGTGTCTCATCAGTCATAGTAAACGCCTAAAGTAGGTTTGTGGTTTAATTTTCCGCACCTTTGTCTTTCTCAGGGTCATCGTCCGTGTCCTCCATGGTGAGTTTCCACAGGAGTACAGACGACCCCCCTGTCCCTCCTCCTGTCCCGCCACGACGGCGTCCCGAATCCGCTCCTGCGGAGTCCTCGCCCTCCAAGGTGAAATGTCTTTACGTGCTATCTAACATCTGGAGCCAGAATCTAATATAAACCCATTTTCTACAATTACTTTAGCTTTTAATGCGTTTCAGACGGCACATGAGGATGACATCAGAGGCTTTGGTCATCGTCAGTGTCGAAGAGACAAAACTTGATTTCACCTAATGAGTGTTTGTTGTGTCTGAGGGTTTTCAGAACTCTGATCCGAATTACTGTATTTAGCATTATAGCGAGCGTGAAAGTTATTTAGGTTTCTAAATTCTAATTCTAAATTTACAATGCCATCTTTTAAATTTTGTGATCAAGTAATGATTTTTTTTTTTTAATGATATAAGTGCGTTTTCCATTGAAATTTTAAATTAGCATCTCTTCTGTGATCGTGATGAAGCAAAGCCTATATGTTACCTCAAGCTCGGCCAAATACATCTGTGAAAACCCCAATAAAATTACTTGATGCGTCCACAAAGTCTTACGCCACCCCCCCCCCCCCTCCCCATATGTATAATATATTAGGAGAACTTAAACAGCACATTTATTTTGAATCCTCCTAATATCTTGATCCTAATGTTTACTTCAGTGCCTCACCATTAAATTCCTGTCTGTTCTTGTTTGTTCCTCCCTCTTTTCAGATGATGTCGAAACACGTGGACAGTCCCCCGGCCATCCCCCCGAGGCAGCCCACCGGTAAGATGTACCCAATGCGCTACTCGGTGCCGGACGCTCCCTCCAGCCCGCCCTCGCTGCCTCCCCGCGAGCCCCTGCGCACTCCCGACGTGTTTTCCAGCTCGCCGCTGCTCCTCCAGCCTCCTCCCCAGGGCCGGCGTACCGAGCCCAGCCACTTCTTCCCCTCATCCCCGTCGCCGCTGGGACCCCGGAAACTCCCGGCCGCGGCCCAGGCGCCGCACATGCTCGAGTGTGACGCTCCGCACAGCGCCGCCGGACCCCCGCTGCCCCCTCGCCACAGCACGGCCATCCCTAAACTGCCCCCAAAAACATATAAAAGGGAGCGGGAAGGTCCGCCGCTGCTCGAGAACGCCAACTCTTCCTAAGGAGGAAACACTAAAGACTGCAAATGACTTTTTCAACAAAAAGAAAAAAAAAAAAGACTGTTGGATGAAATGCCAGTGTTGGTGTAGGGGGGGGGGGACATGAATGAAAATAATGTGCCCTTAAAAAGTTCTGATTGTGTGAGATGTGAGATTAGCAGCCAGCCCTCCTGCAGGGTGTCTCTCTGTATATTTTTGGGGGTTTGTCTTTTTTTCTTTTTTTTTTTTTGGCTTTTCAAAAGCTGTTTGTCCTTGTCTCATGTTTTTGTACGTTGCTTATTTTCAGCCTTGAGCTCGTCAGCTTTTCATCCTTCCCTCCTCCTGCAGAACTGCAGTCAGGACCAGATTTAAAGAAAGAAAGAAAAATTAAAAAACTACACAAAAATTAATGCTGGACAGCTAAAGACTAAAAAACAGTTTGAACCAGCTTCAGAAATCAACAAAGCACGGTTAATCTTCGCAAACTTCTACGTGCCTGTCTCCTCGATGGCCAGCGTGATCCTGGACGACAGGTAGGACTCGACCGCCGGGACCGCCTTCTGTCCGCCTCGGCTGTCTGCCTTTAACCGCACCTCATCACGTGTAAAGATAAAAGGGACTGGGAGACGTGAGCCGCATCCGTGTTTCACCCCCACGGGGGCGAGGTCTGTGTGCCAGTAGTCTCGAGTACCACGAGTCAAAGGTACCCTCCCACAACCAAAGAGGTACTTTCATGCGTTCAAGAAACATGAGAAAAAAAAAAGTGATTGTCCTTTGCGTGTTAGAACTTTTATTTTCTCTATCTTTTTTTTTTTTTGCCAATAAGTATGTAAAGAAGAAAAAAAAACGATTGCCTTCTTAAAACAAGGGAATAAAAGTGTTTCTACCACTGTGTGCTGAAAAGTCATGCTAATGTTCAAGATGAGTAATCAGGAGTAGTTGTGGTGGTGGTGATGACATGTCTGGAACATCATCATCCTCCTCATCCTCTTTTTCTTTCTCACTCCCCTGTCCATCACAGCAACACTAGTCAAACATGAAAGAGGTGATAGATAGCCCTCAGGGGATGGGAACTGTCAGGTGATCAATTTGCCAAGAGAAAATGGAAATAAAATGCTTCCTTCAATCACATCCACAACGACTAATAAGTTCATGTTATGATGTGGAAAAATGTTCTGTAGATACGCAGTACCGTTCAGATTTATGTTTTTTATTCAGTGTGTGTCCGTGATAGTCTATTAGGTTTATGGACAGGTGAGAGAGATCGTCTCGCTGCAATTAAAACATCATGGCTAAGGAACGGAATAAGGTTTGATGATGAAGCTGTTGACTACAGATACACACACACACACAAAGAAACTTACACCAAGTTGTATTTATTGATGTATAAATAATGAAAATGTAGAGCTAGGTGGGTGTGGTCTCTTCCAGAATTTCATCTTTACCGATATCACTCAATAGTGGTTTGATGATGACATAAATGTAATGTACGTATAAAAAATTATACACTACAGCTTTCACTCTCACCCCCAGTGAACACCTACAGTAACAGTATGGGAACTGCTAGGGAGACGTGTCACACATCAATTAAGGAAATTCTTCCATTACTCATAGTATTCAATAATCTAATGACAATATTTAATACAAAATTGTGATCTAGACATTTTTTCCCATTTCTCTTCACACCTCCAGTACGAACAGTTTATTAATCCGAAACTACAAACTGTTATTACTTTCAGAATTATTTCATGGTCAGTCAACAGTTCCTGGGATTACAAACAATATTTTAACAAAATTTTAACAAAAGCTGTGCTGTTTCATTTTTTTTTTTGCTGCGAACAAAGCAAAATATACAAATTGAATAATTTTTCAGATCCACCCACATTAAGCCTCGATTTATTCTCTTTTTTTGATTTATTTTTTTAATGAGATGGTGTGTAAATATTTTAATAGGTCAAACCGTGCGGGAAAAAAAATTCTCACCAGATGTTCTTCAAAATGATAATGAAATGGCTGAATGAACCCACAGGATGCTGTGCTAAGGGACTAGTTTAGAGCTGCCACCTGCAGGATGATGGAGGAACTACAACCTCAATGTAAACCTATAAATTGAAAAAAAATACTAAAAAACAATTATGGTGATACATGAATCTCCACAGAAAAGAATCGCAATATGTAACAATATATATATATTTTTCCTCCCACCTCTTGCTCTAAATGAATAGTCTGTCTTAGACTCCTAGGGTTACACTCTCACATAATGAAAAATTGGATTTCCTCTATAAACGCCCCTGTGAATGATCTGTTCTTATTCAGACTGATAAATGAGTCCCAATGCACGCGTCAACATTAAGGACGTACACAGAAGTGTTAAAGCTAACAGCCTGTCAGTGCAAATGCTTTAATCAAAGTCCAGTGGATTCATGAGAAAGAGGACACGTTGTGACCAGCTGAACTCTCACTCCTGGTTCTCTCGTCCCGGCTTGCTTTCCACGAGACTCTGCACTCTCGCCAGGATGATTTCGTTGCTGCTGCTGCACTGCTCGGGTCCGTACGGGGCGCTGATGGTGAGCACGTTGGCCACGCGCAGGTCCTCGCCCTCGTCCGTAACGGGAATGAGGTTCTGCTCCAGCCATGCTCGCAGGTCCTTCTTGCGTCCCTCGAGCTCCTCTGTGCTGAATACCTGACTGCCAGGAGGGATAAACAGAGTCCTCATCTTCCTCTCTGTATCCTCGTCTCCCGGCCTGATGAGCTGCACGTCCCTCACCGCGTGACCCAGGACGACCCTCACAGAGGCGCTTCTTTTCTCCTCGAAGGTCACAAGGACGATGCTTGTAGGGGAGACAGAAAAAAAAAAGATAATTTTTTGTAATAATGAAATCATGTCCGAATTCTATAACAAAGATAAAGGGGATGTTAAAAGAATTACTTTTTCTGCTTCAGGTAATTGATTATATTGATGCTGCTGTGATCTATGGTCATAAAACCTACTTCAATCAAAATGGAAGGGAATTCTCATTGTTATGGTCAAGAACAGGTTTTAACTAAAGAGCCGAAAATCATTGTAGTCAAATGGACTTCTGCATACTATGACCACGGCCACTAAAGTGAGCAAATAAAAACTTTTCTATGTTCAATTTTGTAATTATGCTTGACCGTTAACATAACTTACCATATAATAAACACTTCAAATAGTCATCAAGACCAATACAACAAAACCATGGGATTTAAATGATGTGTCTCGATTTAAGGCTTGGGTGGGCCATTGCTCTGTTGAGTTTAGAAATGGTTGATTTAGAAGTGAAAAATTTCACAAGGACGAGTGCTGTTGTGCTGAATATCAGCACGGCTGTGATGCACCCTCGTGCCTACCACCGCATCACAGCCACTCGGATATTCAACCCAAAAGAGAAAGTTTACAGGACGCAAGTGAGACCAGCAATGTTGTACGACTTGGAGACGTTGCCGCAGACAAAAAAATAATAAGAAGCAGAGCTGGAGGTGGGAGAGCTGAAGATGCTGTGATTTGCTTTGGGAGGGACAAGAATAGACAGGATTAGGAATGAGTATACAGTATTAGAGGGACAGTGCAGGTAGGACGGTTTGGGGACAAAGTTAGAGAGGCCAGATGAAGATGGTTTGGACGTGTGCGGAGGAGGGATGAGGTGGTATATCGGGAGGAGAATGTTAGAGATGGAGCTACCAGGCAGGAGGGGAAGAGGAAGGCCCACGAGGAGGTTTATGGATGTGGTGAGGGAGGAAGACATGCAGGAGGTTGGAGTGACAAAGGAAGAAGTGGTTAGACGAGGGCAAATCCAGGAAATAGCCGGAGCAGCCGAAAGAAGAAGGAGCATGTCGATGCACTGTTGGAGGAAACCAGAGGACACCCACCAAGCATGAGGAGAACATGCAAACCACCCACACAGACCCGAGGCAGGAATCGAACCCTGGACCCTGAAGGTTCGAGGCCATAGTGTTAACCGCTACGCCACCATGTGGCCATTTAGGAAATAGCTGGAAAAGGATTATATTTAGGAGCAGTTAACAAGATCTGAGCATCATCGTTAAAGTTTTAACTATGGTTAAGTGCAGGTTGTGATGTCAGTACTGGACACAAACCCTAACTACTCAAAAGTATTGATAAACAAAAAAAAAACAATAGCTAGTCATCGAACTGGCATGAGAGCGATTTACATTTAATTAGGTCTAACATGTGTGACCTAATTACAGTTTCGCTGTGAGTGTGAATACCTTGCAGAAACAGGATCGACTGTAAACACAAAGCCTTCATACTGCTGTTTATCCTGCGCGGTCACTTTCACCTCCTGGTTCACAAACTTATTCCAGTCCTGCGGGAGCATGCTGCACCAGTCCTCCATTTCCGCCAGATTAATTAACAAAAGGCGTACAGCGCTAACAAAACAGGCACATGTTAATTCACGTTAATAACAAGAGCAAAATGTTGTTGTTGTTTTTTCTCTTATACCTCACAATATATTAATAATATACCAGCGGAGGAAAAATATCACCGCTTTTTAACTTGAATATACAGGAAGTCCTATATTGTTAGCATTATGGGATATGGAGTTTTTAAACGCTTACTTCCCGTTTTTTAAAAGGGTCCCAGAACTACAAAAAGATTCCGGACACTTTTAAATGTGGCACACACATGCTTATTTTTCTTTGGTTCCGTTTCCATTTGTCAGATTGTGACGTTTGTTCCAGAACAGACTGGGATTAGGCTCTGTGAGATGTCCAGACACGGTCGGCACGGAGGAGGTACGGTCGACGTAGCGGATTATTTTTCTAATATAATCGCAGTAATAATTAAATAAAGATTAACAGTATCCGGGTATCATTATAGCGCGCGCGACATTGCTCGCGCCGCTGCAGCGGTTGGTTGTAATGGCCGACTTCTGCGCGCGCACGGCTTTCTTTGCCAAACTAAGCTATTTAGCTAGCTTACTGGCTAACGCGTTCATTTCCGTCTTTTATTCTGTAAAACAATAAATGTACAAAACTGCTCACAAAGTTTGGGGTTAATATCATAAAATAGCCTTCAAAATATGTTTGAGATACAATGTCCAGCTAGGTGTTTTAAATAAATAGAAATTATCCGTAATAATGTTTATATGAAATTCAGTTAAAATGACAGGTCCACCATTTTGGGATATATTTTATCTATAAGTTTGCTTATACTTTCTTATATAATATGTTTTTAAGCAAATTAATTCTATTCTGATGGGTCGAAATGTGAATTAAATTTTTTTCTTTTTTAAATTTGATTTATTTTTATTTTGAAATAAGTCTTCATTAGGGATGGGAATCTCCAGTCACCTCCCGATACGATACGATACGATACCGAGTTGCCGATTCGATTAAAATTGACATTCTATAAGTATCACGATTTTATAAATATCTCAATTAGACATTACAATTTCCCTGATTTTGTTACATTTTTAAACCTTTAAAAACATTTAATGATTAATTAAATATAACCTGTTCCTTATAACAGTGCAACATTTTAACAATACAAACTAATGTACTTGAGTTTTAGCAAATAATTCACTCTGACCACACGGGATGAAAATGTGTAAATAATACAGCGTGTACCATCTGTAGGATTATAAAGAAACTGCGACATTTTATTTATCTCCTCAAATGCCTCCAAAGTCTCAAACCTGAACTTGGCAGTGACCACGTCAACTCTATTATAAATGTAATAATTATTTTTAAAGAAGTCAGTGTGGCGATATGTGAATCTCCACGCCAACGTACTGTGATTCATAACTGAATCGATCCCCCACCCCACATCTCTAGTGTTTATTATTTTTATTATTACTATTTATCTTTGTTAATGCACATTTGCTTGACTGCTTCTCCGGCAGTCGTAATGACTCTGCTTAATCCAGGACTTATAAAACCTAAACTTCTGCTTCAAACCTGTACTAAAAGCACTAGATGCTCAGAAGTGAATTGATTATATGTTTTAAGGCTTGTGTTGTTAAAGAGGCTATAAAATGCAGCATACCGACAAAGAAGAAGAAAGTCCATCAGAACCTCGGCGTACAAATTTAATTAATTCTTCAAATCCTTCACAAATTTTTCTATATGAAATAATGTAAATTCAGATAATCCATTCCAGCCACCCAAAAATATTACAAACATTACAAATAAACGCATTAAAAAACTCGCATAGCCTTTGAATGCATGCCGGGGGCAACATTAGTATCGTGGGTTGACTCTTTCGAAACAGCTTTCACTGACTGGAAAAAGATTATTAAACTTCTTGGCTTCCCATTGATGCAAACAAGGTTTAAACAGCTCCCGGCAACTTAGCCGGGGTTCGGTTCGTTCGTTCATATGTCGAAATGTCTTGCAATATTTCAATTTGTAAGGGAGGACATTTGTATGCTGAGGTTCTGTACTGTATTCTGTATTGTCTTTCTGGTTTTCCTCGTATGCTCTGAACAGGTCTAAATCAGGTTATGCAAAGTTAATGTAAAGCAAGCCTGACATTCTATACAAGTCACAACAGCTACCTTACTAGGTCGGGCCTAGTCACGTTTATGGGATTATTTTCAATAAAGCACCAAGTCTGAACTCAAGATTACAATGTAGTGATGTAGGACATTTTTACGTATAGAGGGTACATAAAAATGTTGCCAGATAGTTAAAACTAAATAATTTTAGTCTAAAGTGATCGTCTTCGGCCCTCCTGGCTGAGTGGTAGTAGTAGCCTTAATGTGGGAGCCCCCTAGTGACGAAGGGGGGAATTGGACACGACTAAATTAGGGAGAAAATCGGGGGGAAAATCCAAAAAAATAATAATAATAAAAAAAAACCCTAAATAATCGTACACAGACCCCAGAATAATTGTATTTCGGGGCAAATAGTTGTCCTTTTAAAAAATTTGATTGGAGCGCCCACTGAACCGAGTCTGCAGCATAAATTACCACTTTTTTGTCGTTTGGTTGCTCATGAAAATAGTTTTAATTGCCATTGCATGATTAGTTGGACACGTTATCGATTAATTAGTCATTGATAATTATTGGGTAATAAATTTTTTTGTTCTCAGTTTAACTTTTATTTAATCATTAAATAAGGCTGTAAAATACCACAGTTGTAAAGATAGTGTCCAGTAATTGCACTCTGCATGAATTTCAAATACGCCATCTTGTGTATAGGTTAATATAATGCTTGAGTTAGGGTGAAGTATTATGCAAAACACACCTTGTTGGTTAATAATGTTAAAAATGTTAACTGGTTTCATTCTTAAGAATAATGAATTGGTTGATGAATAATCAGTAATATGAATCGTCTTGGTCGAAAATGATTGATTGACTTGTTTTAGGGAATATCTGCCCAATTGACTGACCCCCCTCGAGCCTGAGCCTCTGATCAAACATCTACACTGGTACGAAGTAATGTCATTTTACCCAGAGGAGCTTCATCACGGCTGTCACGGCTGCTCCACACACTCCTCCTGAGGCATTGACTGGGGTGTCCTCTGTGACTGGACTGTCTTTCGGTGTCCTGCCGTCTCACACATTTTGATGGCCCCCTTAGGCAGCTTTTCAGACCGTTTCCCTGGTTAGACGTCGTGTTCTGCTGGCACAGCTCATACCCGGCGCCAGGTTTTTGTTCTAATCCGGTTGCAGCCTTCACCACTTTACGGGCTGTTGCTCCAGGGCCGGTTTCGTTATTCTGTTAGAGATGGCTGTAAGTGTTAGTGTTTAGTGACATTTGGCGCACTCACAGACCCAGCCATATGGCTTCAAGCCGCTGTCACTTCTTGGGGGCTTTCTGATGGCATCAGTCTGTTGTAGATACAGATTTCAGCACTAACTAATTTAGCTTGTGATTTCCACCATTGTAACAAAATAATAAATAAAAAACAGACCTGACTGCTACTCTTCACAGATCTCCGAGAACCTCTCTGAGAACCATTCCTTGAGATGACAGAAACTTTGTGTTTTATGGCAGAACATTAGCAAAGAAATGCAAATAAATTTGGAGATGTTAGTAAAGGCCAAATGCCACCTTGGAGGCTTGGGTTTTGTTATTTTTTTTTTTTTTCTAATGACAGATGCTGAAGTGCTTTCGAGACCTGAAGCAAAAATGAATTGTGCATGTGACCGTGATGGCCGCTACTTAAAATAACTGAGCACATGATGCACTTTTGATTACTTGAACATAACTCGACATCTGCGTGCAGCTGGCAGTCATGCAGAATAATCAGATTTACAGAGACGAACATCTGCAAGGATCATCCCAGATTCAGTCCCAGTTCCCTAGAGTTTATTCTAGCAGTTTTAATTGCAAAAGCTCGTAAGAAGAGTTTTTTGATCCTTCTTAGTTAGATTTATTATTATTATTAGTATTATATATTTTTTTGTATTTAAGTCTGGGCCAAAAATAGGGTAGAAGTAAGATCAGTCTGAACTGCAGAATCTTTATTTGTACTTTTGTAGAGACTAAAGTTTACGTGGGGAACCTGGGCACTGGTGCAGGGAAAGGAGAACTCGAGCGAGCTTTCGGCTATTACGGGCCTTTGAGAACCGTTTGGATCGCCAGGAACCCTCCAGGATTCGCCTTTGTGGAGTTTGAGGATCCTAGAGACGCCGAGGACGCCGTCCGTGGCCTTGATGGGAAGTGAGTGGGAACATGAGCAAATCTCTTCATCACGCATCGCGTAATGATTTAATAGATTTCCAAGATTAATTATAGCACTTAATTCTGAAACATAAGCAAGCTGATTATGTGGAAAGTGTTCTTTTGCGTTGGCAGATCACTAGACCAAGCAGTAATTAAACGTTATTCTACAGGCCTAATATCAGAAGTGTGGGAGGGGGGAAAAAAAATCTTTTTTTTTTTCCTAGCAAGGCTTTATTGAAAAACGGATTAAACCAAATCATCATTTTAGTATTTCGTATAAATGAATACAGGTCTCAGAGCTCCCTCAGACATTGCATATGTTTTTATACCTCAAACAACCTTTGTTTTGCTCTGTTTTTTTTTTTTCTTTCCCGGGGGGGGGGGGGGCGGTTGGTAGGGGCGATCA
>JAQMYL010000007.1:23621504-23634648 GCA_030014365.1 Clarias pachynema | reverse complement strand
ATTCATGTTTGTGGCTGTAATGTGACAAAATGTGGAAAAGTTCAAGGGGGCCGAATACTTTTGCAAGCCACTGTACAAGTCTCACATAATGTAACAAATGAAATCTACCGTACTGCTACACTGCCTCGCCATTATTCACTCTGATGTTGCACACGAACATGTCGGGTTAATTTCCAGTGCCTGCACAAGCAAGGCTCCAAATGACAGTCCGAGCTTCCCATAGCTCCATCATCAAGATGTGATGTACTGCAGAATAAACCGAGGTCTTTAAACCATTTCTGCAACATCAGCATGATCATAATCACCCAGACAGACTTTAAACCCACTCATGAATGAATGATTGATTTAATTTCCTCTTTATTTATTTGTTTATTTTTTTGTCATTTTAAGGTCTCGATCACGATCCAGATCTCGTTCTGCCTCTCATCCAAGGAGCAGGTATAATATATCTGTGTAAAATTGTATAGCGTCAGTGATGTAGTGATTTTATTCCTTTGTGTAATTTATTGTGTTTTTAAAATGTAGATCAGGCTCTGTTGGGAGATCCAGGTCTGGTTCTGCAGCTAGGAGGTAATCTTACACACGCGCTTCATGTTTAGCTGGACTTTTAGATGAAGGCTTTCGATTTAAAATATGCATGCAGTGAGCTGTAACTCTGTAACGAAAAGCTGTAACTCTGCATGCCAGGCAATGAGAAAGAACTGCTTTTAGACACTTTAATCCCCTCGAAATATAAATATATAAAGCGTCTCTTGTGTTTGCTTTTGAAAAAGTACTGACCTTTTACATGTCCTACGTCGCAAGACACACAAAGCGCTTGTCATAATTATGCAGGACAAACAAAAAGCAATAATACGCACATATCATTACGCTTAAAAAAAGAAACAAGAGTAAACAAAGGTTAACGTTAATTAAAGGTCACGCTGGGAATCAGACGAGCATAACTAATGAAGAAAACATGACGGGATGTGCTGGGAGTTGCTGTTGGCCACACACATCCTTTACCGCAGCAATTTGAAGGCAATTAATTGTTACTTAATAAAGAATGACGTTACACTTTCTATCAGTTTACAGCACGGGCGATTGCTTTAGCTGCTTCATGGGGAGCGTGAGCTCTTCTACAACTTCATTAAATGCAGGAATGTAATTTTTAATAAGCAAAGCACCCTGTGGAAAATCCGTTCTGAAGCCTGAAGTCTCACCATCAAGAGATCCTATGGGATTCTTTGGCAGATTTAAGGACTTTGTTTAAATAGGAGGAAATGGAAATATTTCCAGACGCATGGATTCTCAGGGAGTCACTGAGTGCTTCTCGTGTGGGTTTTTGTGTTTTAAAAAGTCTTGATTGGACTATGCGCTTAGATATTAGACATGCATGCAAGTTTTTAAAGGATCCAGGATTTTATCCCTTAAAAAAACAAAACAAAAAAAACCACATGTTCATCCTCATGGAAATCCAAAGATGTGCTATGAAGAACATGTTGGCCAGTAAGAAACTTGCTACCTTTTTTAGCCGAAAAGGCTAAAAAACAACTCTTTTCTTTGTCTACATGTCAACACTGAAAACTGGAGTTTCTGACCATCTTCATGCTGAAAGTACGGTTTCAGTGACCTAAAATGCAGTTTCTGAGGCCAAAGTATCATCCGATAATCACTTAATTTTTACAGATCGGTCATCTCTCAACTGGCGATCTACATAAATCAATAGTATCGTGCCGATGCAAAATACACGAGTCGACATGCCGTCTCCAGTCTAGGAATATTACCAAAAGACTTCAAATTTGCTATATGCAGCAAATTTAAAAGTATACAGTATATAAATGACATCATATATGGCGGAAAGTTTCAATGTTTGTTTACTTCATGTAAAAGTGTCTGATTGAATTCTCTGAAGTGGCCCCTACTGGAATCCTCTTTTAAACACGAATAAATACGGTCCGGTTGTCTACACAACGCATATTTTAAAAACAAGTACCGTGGTGACCAAAAGTATTAAGACAACATATGGCATGTATTTTAGTTCTCACTGTCCGCGCAAACAGATGACATCATTAATTAGTTCTAGCCTTACTGGCTGAAGAGTTGTGCAAATGAGCTGAAAATCCAGCTGTGACAATGATGTTTATAAAGTTCCTGTAACCGTGGCCTGGGTCATCTCCTGACCTGAACCCAATGGAAAAACTGTTGGATGATGGCGAAGAAGGTTGGAGCAGCCAAGAACCCATGGTATTTATTTATGTGAGGATGAAGCAGGAAGTAATTAAGCAGGCATGGATTGAGCCGGTGACATGTGTGATGTCACTCATGATATGTCAAAAAGTAATATGTCATGACGATCCAGCAGGTTTTGAAGAATGGAAAGGTTTTCATGTACTAAATATTGAATAAATATAGAAATTTCATTGCATAAAATAACACATTATACTTATCTCTATTATTATTCCAACATTGAATTTCATGTTCGTCTCAATACTTTTGGCCACCATTTCATATTTCGGGCCCCAACAGTGGCAGAGCATGAAGCATTGCGCGCACCATGCGTAGTGACCCACTGTACAAACTCCTGAAGGCATTGAGCTTCTGTTCTGTGACACTAAAATGAAGTCAGCTGACATCCTGAACATTTACACTATCGTTGCATTTTTATTTTTTATTTTTACTTCCCTGATGTCATGGATATATTCCAGAATGAGCTACAGAAATGCTAATGTAAGAGAACAAGCGCATTAATATATACCTGTCATTACACAGCTACATTACTGTCAGAGCTCCTGTTACAAAAATTAATCAGCACTAATCAGATTCCAGATTCCAACAGCACTGTGGTATAAAATTTAACTATACAGTATAATCAGATCATCTCTAATGCATGGCGCACTTTATTATCTCGCATGAGCCAGAGGGTGTGTCTGATAGGCTGAGGGAAAAGAAAATAAAGGCATGTGAGTCATTTCTCAGTAAACTGATCTTTTTGTTTTAATCTTAGTCTGTGCAAATCCAAAGCGTCACCTCGTAAACAGAGGTAGGAATTATCTCCTTTTTAAAACTGTATTTATTCTTTGCTTTCTGATTCTTTTTGTTAGATATTGGGATTTATTTTTGTCTTGTATTTTTTTATGCTCAGTTCCTGTTAATAATTATCTTTTTTTTTTTTTTTTTTTTTTTTTTTTTACTTTTAAACTGATTCTTTTTGTTAGATGTTGGGTTTTCTTTTTGTCTTTGAAAGACAATATTTAAAGAAATAATGCTCAGTTCTTGTTAATAATGAGTTTTCTTTTTTCTTTTCTTTTTTTCTTGTTTAAGCCGCTCTCCCTCACGAAGCCGCAGCAGAAGCAAGAGCCCAGACCGAGACGACTGAGGATACCTCGGCTACCTTTTTTCTTTTTTTCTTTTTCCCCTTACTTCCTAACCTTTTTTTTTCCTCTATCTTTGGTGGCATCTCATAATGGAATTGAAGATTTCTCTTCTTTTTTTCCCTCCTTCCCTTGATTACATGACCACGATGGGTCACTGTTTACTGCAATACAGGTAAATCACAGGATGAATATATATATATATAAAAAAAAAAGAAGAAGCGTGTTTTGTTTCGTAGATGAGAGATCTGGAATGAATTTATGTGTGGTGTGTTTGTAGAATAGGAATTTTATCATTGTGTATTTCTCATCTATTACAGTAGATCCTGTTTACAATACTGATAGATTTTGATTGTTCTGAGCCTTTTTCTTTTTTTTTTTTTTGGAGAATAAAAAAAGAAAAATCACTTATTAAATTAAGTTTGCGTTTCACAAAAAAAAAAAACACTCTCAGTTCGTTCTTTTCAGCACATCCGTCTGATTTTCCTGCCTTTAGGTGGCGCTGTGGTGTCAGCTTTAACACCAGATCATGTGAAATGTCTCCGTGGGTTGATGCAGCTGCCTTGAGTTTGTTCGCCTACACAAATACCCAGGAATGTTAGGTTTTTAGCGACCATCTCCATGGAGTCAGGTCTGGAATAATTTTAAAAAGAAATGATTGAATTCTTTCCTCACGTGTCATGGTTTTTTTAAAGAAAAAAAAATGTTTTTTTTTACTTAGGTAAAAGCAGGTCAGAGTCGAAGGTTTACGCAACAGAGGAAATGAAACAATGAACAATGTCGGCTTATTGTCTTTAAATGTGTCACAAGTTGCAGGTGAACAAAGCAAAGCTAGGTGGAGGATGGGTGTGGTGTGTGTGTGTGTGTGTGTGTGTGTGTGTGTGTGTGTGTGTGGTGTGTACTTGATCTTGATAAGGTATGAACTGCATTAGCAAGGGGAGCATCTGTCACCCCGTTTGTGTATTGTGTATGGCACAACATCTGTCTTAAAAGAGACACATATGATTTTTTTTTCTTTTTTTCTTTTCTTTTTTCTTTTTTACCTCCACACCACCTTCTCACAGCCGATCTCTCTCGGTGAAAAGTGTGAGTCAGTATTAGCTTTTTTTTTTTTTTTTTTAATCCTTCTTTTAATCCCCATCATGATGCTAAGCCACAGAGACAGCCTGCATTCTTTTAATAGCCCCATTAGCTGAAGGCAAAATGTCAGCCACCTAATGTGATCCGAGCCGTGCGCGAATCAGAGCTGATGCGCCTCTGATGGAGGAACAGCAGGGCGGATATGGCCTTCCGAGGCACGCGAGCGTGGAAACGATTACGAAAGACATTTATTTAACGGCTCAGGGTCATTCGTTCGTTCCTTTATTCATTTAGTGCAACTGTATATCCGGTCATCTCGTTAAAGCCTTGTTTACAGAGATAATGCGCGTTTGATGATTGTTTTTCTGACTGAACTCGGGCCACGCAGTATGATTATAACAATACTGTACCCCGTACGGCAATAAAAAGTTGCGATAGACGTCTAAGTAGCACCGATTTCCTACAATAACAAGTAGCTGATTTTGGATATTTTCTTCACTTTTTCTTTAAATGATTTAAAAAGATTAACTTTAAGAGTAACAAGTAATGTAATAACTAGGCAAGCGAAAGCTTCAGGGTCCCTCCCATTTCTCTTGTTTCGGTTCCCCTAAAAGTGGCGAAGGCCAAAATGTGGTAGCTAATGTAATAACATACAGCAAGCAAGTTATCTAATTATGTTTATTTCTAAAGAGAGATTATTACCCGCTAACAAAGTTTCCATCCTTGCGTTGCATAGAAAAGTTTTATTCAAGTCTGGTTAGTGACTTCGTTTATTTTCTATACCTATATATATTTAACTGTAAGATGACTTAACAGCGCTGTTTTTGCACTGGGGTTTCATCATTTCTTTCTTCCACATTCTCCTCCTCTTGAATTTTTCAAAATCTCATTGGTTATCCATGCACACTAATTCAAAACAAGTGCCGTGTTCCAATTACAGCCTCATAAATTGCGTTCCGTCTAAACTTACATACCAAATGAAACCTCAATAAGGCGTTTTTTTTTTCCCCTTTCTTCTTTTTTTCCCCTTCCCCCAGCTATGATGATGCAGGTATGTGTTACAGGTATGGCATACAGCTTTAAATAAATAAATAAAAATAATCTACAGCACTTTTCATAAAAAAACTGCAATAAAATCAGTGTATGAAAGTGTTATGCATGTTAAAGTATTATGCTCTTGCCATGGCTTTGACACCAACTGTAGTGTGCAAATAACTGTTATAGAACCATGATGTCTTTAAAAAAAAAAAAAAAAAACTCTAAAAAGCAATTAACATTAATACATGAAAAAGTCAATAATAGATGAAATGACCATGTGCTTAAAATAAATTTGTGCAGTTTTATAAGGAATTTAGCTGCTTAGTTTCACTGAATGTCCTGCAGAATCTTGTCGCACCTGCTTTTTTTCCCCTGCAACAAAACCCAGAAGTTTTCTTTTCTTTTCTTTTTTGCCTGAAAAGTAGCCTTTTACATAATATACTCCTTTCTTTTCTGGCCTACAGATATTTTCCTGCTGGAATACTAATATTTGGAAATTAGATTTTTATTTTAATTTTTTTTTTTTATTATTATTATTTTTGGGTACTGACTTAATAATGAAGTCATAAAATAAACATATAGAGTACCAATCGAAGTTTGGACACAATTTTAGATTTATTTTTCTACATTTTAGAACAATACTGAAATATATTTTTCAAAACTATTAAATCACATATGGGATTAAAGTAGTTAAATAACAACAGTCAGATGTTCTGGAACACTGCGAGAACAGTATTGTGTCAAGTGCATTTGCAAAAACCCATCAAGCTCCATGATGAAACTGTCTCTCGTGATGGTAAGCAAGAACAAAACAGTTCATTTAAAGTTACCAGCCTCAGAAATCACCAATTAACAAACAGCCCCTCAGATTAGAGGCGTTATGAAGGATTTACAGAGCAGAAGTAGCAGATATACATCACAATCATATCAACTGTTCAAACGAAGTTATTGCATATTTTGGATGCAATATCAGTATTCTTTTACAGTGTAGAAAGAAATAAAAATCAAGAAAGACCTGATTACTGATGTTCACTTTGTGAACTGGTAGTGTACATGTCTCTTCATTTTAGACGCGTTCCATGTAGAACACATTTAGGATCCGAAGAGAATCACTGAGGAACCCAACAAGCTCTTCACAAGATCTTGGAGATGAGAGGTAGGCTGTACCAGGTGAGTCCTGACTAACTGCAAATACGCGTTAAAAATCATTACTATCAGCATTTCTGTGAAGTCATATAGACTAGGTGTCTTAAAACAGAACTCCACTCTGAGATACATGAATTGTCATATTAAAAAAAAAAACAGACATTTGAAACAATCTTAAGTTTAGTGGTTGTGGTGCAAATTTGTTCCTTTGATGTGGTGGGAGTATCTGTCCTTTGCTCTTGCAGTTCCAATCATGCTAAATAGAATAATATCTTCTACATCTAGTTTTAATGATCTCCCTAAAACCAAGAGCAGGAGCATCTTTTGTCATTCTTCATTTTCCAGAGATATATTATTTAACGAGAAGTCCAGCCTAGAATTAGTGGAGACGAGACACCGTTATAAAGGCTTGTCTCAAAGTTCCCAGAATGCAGCCAGACAACACAGTAACAGCAACTTGGCTGGTTAGTGATCCCCGAGATGCTGAGGGAAAATGGTGGTGTTAACATGAAGGTCAAAGCTTTGGAAGATGAATTGTTTCAGCAGAGTGTATACACAAGGAAATGAGTGTGAGAGCTAGACAGAGGAAATGTAAAGCGCTGCCGCATTGATCAAGCGATGGTTAAATCTTGCAGTTCTATCTAGTTATGATAATCTAGTTTTGATAGTCTTGTTTTGATCATTTTAAGGTCACAGGCAGTCGTATAAGCATTTCACTGCATATCTTACTGTGTATGACTGTGTATGTGACAAATAAAATTAGAATTTTGAAAATTTTTTTGATTATCTGAAAGAAGTCAAGTGGTATTGTGGGTAATATAGGAAAAGAAAAAAACACCACCCTGGATGCTAAATAAACGATAATATACTACACGTAGTGGGTTTTTAAGCTACTGTTTAAACCAGACAGATCTACCGTAGAATTATAGTTAGCAAAATAATGCAAAAGTCTAGCTCAGTAAGTATCACTAGCTGTTAACCTGTTTGTTTAACAACCGATTCGAGGTTATTTCTTTCATCTTGACTAAAAAAAAAACCGACGACAGCCTTTGACTTCAATCGGTGCTTCAGCTTTTGCAAACTGATCTACACAGGGAGGACAAAAAAAAAAACGCTCAGGTTCACAGAAGTTTCAGGAAATGAGCTGAAAACATTCTGCATCTAGCATCAAGCAAACCACAGCTGGACCTTCGGGCCTTTTGCTCACACGTCATGCTGTGCTGCTGTGCAAACTGGGGGCAAAAAAAACAACAACTTTTAACCTGAACTTTACTGAGAAGGCAAGATGCAAAGAAAAATACGTGCACCCGAGAGCTAAGAATGAATTCCAGTGCAAATTAGGTTTGATTTTCCGCTAGTTGTGAGCATCTTTAGATATACAGATACACAGCATGACTAGGGTGATGTATGACAAAGGTTAGTTTCCATAAAGCGTGCTTGTTATTGATTTATTTAGTCCTTGCATGACTTTACCCTTAAATAAACCCCTGAGACTTTTGTGAGAGAGTTCACTCTCCTCAAACTGTAACGCAGCGAGCTACAGCACATAGCGCCGGTCCAAAGTGCTTCAGAAACGACAACGAGTGTATTATTCAAATGTATGCGCCGGTGACATTTTCCATCCTCTGGGTGTAACAAATGAAAAGCAGCACCGGGTAGCATCGTGGACTACGGCCGAGCTGGAGAGGGGAGGATGTGTGCCTTTTGTAAGGTGCTGCGATTGTGTACGATGTGCGTATTGCATGAGAAAGATCTGGTATCAGTATGAAAACGACGAGAGGATAAGTAGATATCGTTCTCTCGGGTGGATTTCATCGTGTTAAGTGTTTAATGTCCTTGCATCGTTGGCTAAACCGTTATTAAATGGTTTGAACGTCATGATTGCCTGAATGGCAATTACAGCACAGGTCCCGCCGGTGCCAACGTGCACCGGCAATCTATTAAAAAGCAAATGAGTCCATCAGAATTACAGCCAGGGGTCTAATATGTCAGATTCATCTTTGATCATTATGAGGGCAACATTCATTTCAGATGCAGATTATTGTGTATTTATACCTCGCAGAATTTTACCCCAGGGTTTCATGAAAAAGTGTAATGTACTGTGGGGTAGATGTACGATAAAAGAAAGTCATGTTCTACTCTGTATCCGGCCACGCCATCATCCATTACTAAACCAACTATATATAATCATGCTGTCATTCTGTCGACTTTAATAGGAACACCTTCACATTCAGCCAATCATTTTGCAGCAGTGTAATCCCAGGTATTGTTTGCATCAAACATGACAATGGTCATGGCAATCTGGTCATGACCGATGGGGCTGATTTGAGAAACCACTGGCCTCCTTTTTATTTGTTTTGTTCCTCGTCACTCAGTACACCCAGGTCTCCATCTGACTTCACTTTATTGCCACATAACGCTGCAGAGTCTAGACCTGAGCAACTGAAGCAACGCCAAATCATAACACTGCCTGCAGAGGCTTGTACAGTGGACACTATGCATGATTGGTGCATCGCTTCATACGCTTCCCTTCTCACCCTGACACGCTCATCACTCTAGAACTGGACTCATCAGAACACATGACCTTTTTCCATCACTCCAAAGTCCAGTCTTTATTCTCCCCAGCAAACTGAAGCCTTTTATCACTAACAAGTGGTTTTCTTATGGACGCACAGCTGTTTTGTCCCAATTCTGAGAGTTCTCATCTCATCTCATATGGAATTGCTTTTACTTTCGCTATTAAACATAGTTTTAAACGTTTTTTTTTTTGTTGTTGTTGTTTTTCAACGATGTAGCTTCCCCAAGCATTTGTCACACACAATTTTTTTCTTGCACAGAGTTGAAGGTGTAGTGGTTAGCACTGTCGCCTTGCACCTCCAGGGTCCGGGCTCGATTCCCGGCCAGGCTCGATTCCCGTCTCTGTGTGCATTGAGTTTGCATGTTCTCCCCGTGGTTGGATGGGTTTCCTCCGGGTACTCTGGTTTCCTCCCACAGTCCAAATACATGCAGTTTAGGCTAATTGGCATTCCCAAAATTGATTGTAATGTGTGTGAATGAGTGTGTGTATGTGTGTGTGTGTGCCCTGCGATGGATTGGCACCCTGTCCTAAGCCTCCTGGGATAGGCTCCAGGTCCCCGCGACCCTGAATACGGGATAAAGCGGTATAGAAGATGAGTGAGTGAGTCTTGAAGGTTCAGCACTATCCTTTCACTTTTCATATGTGATGAAGGTGTTCTGTTTTTTGCCCAGACATTGTATGTTCATATTATACCTCTGGGGAGAAAGTGTTTTCTTATCAGAAAAGCTCCTTGAGCCTATCTCAGTAACTCGGGGCACAAGGAGATCACCACCTACACACACTGTTGAAGGGAACCAGAGTACCTGGAGGAAACCCACCAAGCACGAGGAGAACATGCAAACTTGCACACCATGAAAACCATGCATACACAGCCGGGAATTGAACCCGGACCCTGGAGGTGTAAGGCGACAGTGCTAACCACTAAGCCGCTGTGACGCTACCGGAAAATTTGGAAACGCAAATCAGCTTACAGTGTATGTACATGAATTGTACGAGGAAACCCACCAGAAACCCACCTAAGAACTCCTAAATATACCAAGAACTTTATTATAATTTTCCACTTCCTAAGGATTTTATTTATTTATTATTTTAAATCCTTAACTAAGTTAACTTCGATCAACATGATTGATTGTCCTTTTTATGTACATTTTTCATTGAAAGTAAAAATAGTAATATGAGAACTTCAATATACAGAACAACTCATCATGTACATCCTGCCATTACAGATATTTAAACCTCAGACCCAAGATTAAAATTAGTCACCACTTGGAATTTAAATCCTACTGTTCACAGTTGAAGTAATGAATCTAGCTAGCATCAGGGCTCGATGGGCTACTAAATCAAAATCTGGTGCACAATTTTAATAACCGCAGAACATAAAACAGTCTTTGGCGGTCTCTTCTTTTTACAATAAAACAGGAATAATAGCCCTGCTGGAGAATATTGCATCTGTGCGGGAGAAGTCTGTGAAAGACAGGAGGTCATTCGAAGAAAACTTTCAACTACAGCAGGATGTACAGACTTATTTCCAATTAATCCTAGACTCATGAATTGCTATCCGAGTATAATATTCAGTACGAATGAATAGTTCGGTGACTACTGTGAGGCTAATGAGGAATGGGTGTAGGTATGGCAGTGACGAATGTAAGACTTGATCCGTTAGGAAGTTTAAAGGGTTAATGGTCGACTAACCGAATTGCACATATGGCACAAGATGACATTTATAAGCATGAACTAATTGGCAGCACAGGCACCCTCTGAACAGGCAGACTTTTCTTTTCTTTTTTTTTTTTGGATCGTAATTGCTGAATTTGAATAATGCATTCAAACTCCATGTAGTTGTTCATCCCGCTGCTTGAAATATCCTGACGATGGATTATTTGGACCGTGTGCCCTCAGGAGGCGTCTCTCCTCCTACAATCTCTACAGGGACCAAACAGGGATTGATTTATTTTTCTGCTCTTGTCCAGTAGTAGCCTGGCAGACTGCACAACTTTGATTTTTACCCCCAAAATAATGTCCAGGCCGCGTGAGTTTCTGAGCCTTGAAATGGGTTTTTATCAGTTAATGGCGTTTAGAAGGTCTTATGGCGGGTGCGCGTCCTACCCCGAGAGCTTTCCCTCCATATTCGCATTCATCACTTACCTCAGCGTCTGTCATGAATTCTTTTTTTCCTGTAAGATTGATGGCTCTGCTGAACTCCTGCGTATAAATATTTCTCTACACGCTCTCTGAGAGGCATTAAATGTTCGTCTGTGATCGATAAATGAGGCTAATTGAATTATAAAGTTCCCCGACAGGAAATGGCGGAGGGTTCATTTGTCTAAATGGTTTGGTAATGATGCCTCTCGGGTGCGAGGCGGGGGAGCTCATTTGTTTTTTCGTTCTGATGTTGGGCGGCTAGAGTGCTCTTCACCTCTTCGCCGAGCTATGGCACTTTAGCTAAACTCAATTTCTGACTGGACAGACCACCGCAGGTCAAAACCGATTACGGCTCCAAATTTGGCTGAGAGCTGCATTTGCAGCCTTTCACCAATCATTTTTCCATTAGGAAACACGCTCAGGTGAACCCGTTAAAAGTCGAACGCATTACTTTGCACCACTTTGAGTCACTTTTTCAACTGTCAGTCCTTGTGAGGTTACCTGACCTGGTGGTCTGCACCTGATAACCTGAAGCAGCAGATCAGCTCGATGACTTCTGACTGGAGGGAAAACAAGTGCTTTATTTTTCACACTTGATTTAATAAGGATGTAGTGTATATTGTGAACATCAATGCATTTCCACTGATTAACTTGAAACTGATGTAAAAGAAAAAAATTGCTCCGATTGGCCCACAGCGACCAGTTAGCTTACAGCTAAACCAGGATCTCCGGTAGAAACCCACCAAGCATAGGAAGAACATGCAAATTCCATGAACATGGGAATTGAACCCTTGACCTTGCAGGTGCGAGGCCACAGTGCTAATCACTACTATATGACTATATTAGGAAACAGTTATTTACCTAAGAAAAAAAAATATTGTTAATATGGTGAATCTTTCTGTAAGAACATTTGTGAACTGAGTTTCCATTGCAGTCTTCAGAACTTTGGGGATTGAGATCTTAATCCCGTCTGATTTCCCCCTATCATGACAAGCTACATGTTATTTATTATATAAGTTGTTCAACAATGTTAAAAATATCTGTCGTTCTTTAGTACATTTAAAAAAGTCTGCAAAGATTCATGGTATAAAAGGAATAAAACCATTCAGGGTGAGCTGCTGTTGGAAAATGATCAGTGTCAGGGTGGTAACTATGTGGGAGGTGTTTACTTCCTTAAATATGGTGTAAGAGATGGAATGAAACCCTATGATTCATTGATTTGGGACGTTACACACACCCAAATTCAAACAGGAACTGAAAAAAATGCTGTAGAAATGCTCCAAAATGGAAAATCCATGAATAAAAATATTGTTTTCGTTTGATCCTGAAGGTGAGACTCTCTGTCTAAAGCTTATTTCTGGAAATCTTCCAACTGCTTTCATAACTTTGAATCTTATCTTATTTTTCTCTGGACAGCACTGAAAACATGCATGAACTCTCACACACACACACACACGCGCATACACACACACACACACACACACAGCTACTTTAGCCTATTAAACCTCACCACATAATAACTCAGCCATTTAACACATTCAGGTTGTTACTGTTTTCAAAACCGTGTAAATTACTGCTAATTAAATGGCAAAAACGTGCAAAATGAATATTAATGAAAATCAGACATGATTTTAAGAGAAGGACAGTCATATCATTTTTTTTTATCATAAATAAAAAAAACTCCATGGGTGGTTATAGCAAAAAAATGTGTGTGTCTCTCTCTCTCTCTCTCTCTCTATATATATATATATATATTTTTTTTTTTTTTTTTTTTTATTTATATATATATATATATATATATATATAT
>JAQMYL010000007.1:23599528-23610002 GCA_030014365.1 Clarias pachynema | reverse complement strand
GCCAACATCATATTAAACCCTATGGATTAAGAATTGGATGGTAATTGGAAGTTCATATGGATGTGAAGGCAGGCGAGCGAATACTATTGGTAATGTAGTGCATATATGTATATATATATATATATATATATATATATATATATATATATATTGTAATTAATTACATATATATATATACAGTATATATATTGCTGTAGAAAAAGTTATCAGGGAATAAAAAGCTGCATTCTTTATTTTATTAACTTCTATAAAAATTTCACAGTGTTATTCAATAAAAAAAAAAAATTGGAACAATAGTGACAAGTAATCATCTTCCTGTTTTGTGTTGGTTAATTTGTGAAACTTGTTTAAATCAGAATTTAAGGGGGAAAAAAACATCTCATCTTTATGCTGGTAAAAATCTAGGCTTCACAATCTCTGTTAATTAAACTATTATAAAATATTCAAACACTAACCTTTCACCATAGCATTATACTAGTGAAATATAAAATGTAGTTTTTGCTGTGATAAAACAGCGTTTGTGTATATGTGTGTGTGTGTGTGTGTGTGTGTGCTGTGATGGATTGGCACCCCGTCCAGGCTATACCCCATCTCGTGCCCTAAGTCTCCTGCGATAGGCGATGAGTGAGTGAGTGATGGAGTGAGACACTGAGGATCTGAAGATTTGAGAAGAAGAGCTGACAAATTTTCTCACAAATAAAATTGATGTAACATGAAAGTTTGCTGTAGTGTAAGCTTAGATTTTTTATATTTTGGGAAGAAAAAAAAAGACTTCTGTTATATTTTAATGAGTATAGTATATGAGGAGCGTCGTACTAACTGTGATCTAACAAAATATTCCAATGTAATATGCTAGACGTTTTTTGGGATTTGTGTCCCTGGACAATAAAAGTGATGAAATATCAGAAAATAGAACTATTAGCAAGAAGCTATTTCTACAGGTATAAAATACAAAAACAACCCCTCCCCCCGCTCCCCCCCCCCACCACCCCCCAAAAAACACCGCCCAAACACAAAACCAACAAAACTCACTTGTTGATCTGAGATCCTGAATGCTGCTGGGACTTTTTAGCTTTCTGCAAAAAGCAGAAGTGTGAACTTTTAACCCTGCAGTTCTGTAATTGTTAAGCTCCCTGCAAATACCACTGTTGACAATGTAATAAAAAAGTACTCGGTTCCACTTCCCAGAAGACGCCTCTGCATTAGCACACTAGCCAGAACAGACATAGACACTAATACATGGAAAATGAGACACTTGAGATGAAGTCGTATAAAAGCTACTACACGGGTATATTTTATTCCTTAAACTATACACAGTGGAAACGGTGCGATGTTATGCACCACATCCTCTAGGTGCTGGAAATGAATTCCTGAGTGGTCAGAAGATGTTGATTAATTTTCTATAACAGCTGCTCTGACAATAGTGCTGGCTGTAATCGAATCACAGGGTTTTTATTAATGCACTCCTTCTCATACTGTATAGTTTGTATAGTAACTCAGCCACAGGGACTTGTATAATGGACGCTCCACAACAATGTGTTATCTTTCATATGAGGAGATGATTATTCATTATTTTTAAGAAGGAGTCTCGAGTGCTTTATAACAGTAAAAGTTTTTTTCTTTCTTTTCCAATGCAGGAAAGAATGCAGCGCTTAAAACAGGAACCGAATAACAAGAACTGACTTGTCTGTTGCAACATTACAAATGTAGATATAAAACAAATGTGGATTGAAAAAAAATCCCAATGCTGTGGCTTTGGGATGTGGTTGCATTAATACTGTGGCTTTCTCTAACAGATAAAAATGTGCAATCATTGCTGTGGCGTAGGAGAAATCAAATACATATGAGCCATGCTATTTTGGGAAATTAATCAACTTTGAGGTGGTAATAAGGTGGTAACTTCACTTAGTGTCAGACCCCATTACACCACCTCACCATTATCTCTACCACTTATCCTGTGTAGGGTTACGGGGTACATCCTGGATGGGGTGCCAACCCATCACAGGACATAAGCACACACCCCATCATCCAATATTATGGGCAATTTGGAAACACGAATCAGCATACAAAATCTTTGAACTTTGCAAGGAAACCTACCAATCATGGAACATCATGCATGTACTGTAGACTGGAGACAAAATATAACCTCCAACCTTGAAGGTGTGAGGCACCAGAGCTAACGACTAAACCAACCTGCAGTGTTGATTGTTTTCCAATTATAGCATAATGAATCGTCATTATTAAAATGTTCCTTGTTTAAAGTAGGAGTTTGCTCAGGACTCACTTTGTCGACTGACTTGAAAAGCCGGAAATGAAAAAAAGTGTGGTAACCTCATTTCTAAAGAGGAAGTGAGGCATAAGTTAGGCTGTGAGTTTTTGCACATGTCTCACTTCTCAAGAGCGACACTGAAAGATCTAATGCCTATTTTTGGAGATTACAACACCAATACAACAATTCTGATTCCTATGCAACTCATGTCAGATTAAGTGTTCGGGCTCCAACACCGCCCATGAGCACCTTTGAGGTTCAGTGAGGTCTTTAATCCTGTTTAAATCATGTGTTTTTTAACCTCACTTTTAAATTTTCTGTAAATAGAAACATCCGAACAAAGAATAAATGTAGTAAGAGTCACTTACTGATGAAGTGACACGGCTTGGCCATGTACTGTAACACCCAGCAGTCACCAGCGTCAATTTCAATTGATTGATCTACCTCACTAATGCCAAGTGGCTAAAATGGATTGGGTGGAGGTACGGCTTAGTCGTTCTCTCCTCTACCCTTATGTTTATTTTACAAGTATTTAGGATTAGGATGAGAGATGAGTGAAGGCCAAATGTGTTCCTATAGAAACTGAGTCAGCGATGGTCATTTATAATGTATTGCTTCTGAAGCACAGCTGCAGGAGCTGTTTTTAGAGACCCTCCCGACCTCAGTTTTTTCCCCAGGCTATGTGTAACATTTCTTTTTGGGGGGGGATTTTTCCCTGATTTTCTCGTGTCCTATCTAGGGGGTCACTAGAGGGCACCCACATTAGGGCTACTACTACCACTCAGACGGAAGGGCCGAAGACTATCACATATTTCCTCCGAACCACGTGGCGCGAGCCGACTGCTTCTTTTTCGAACTGCTCGCACGATTGGGTCGGTGTAACACCCTCGGAGGACAGCGCTATCCGCTCCTTCCGATTGCGTGAGCTCACAGGCACTCCTGATTAATGTGGGAGCACGAAGCACCTCTCATCCCTCCCCTCTGAGAGAGCTCGGCCAATCAGCTCTCTCTAGACCTCCGGCTGCGAGAGGTTACAGCATCACCCAGGAATCGAACTCGCGATCTCCAGATGATAAAGCGAGCACTTTACCACTGCACCACTCGGAGGCCCTATGTGTAACATTTAAAACATTAGCACATTATGCTGCATTATGAAATGCCCTGACATCCCACTGCAGGGGGAAAATGAATAAGTAATAAAGCTACGACGGTGTTTTAAGGGTTACGGGATCACGTGCACCATGATCGATACTATATCAATGCTCGATGTTTTGTATTCCCATAATGATTTGGTTTAATATTTATTCATTTACAATGCAAAACAAAACATGACACGACATGAGCACTTGAAGCACTTGAAGGTACAGATCCTGACCTCGAAGCTTCCACTGTATTCTGTAAGGAACTGAATTCAAAAGATTATAATAATAATAATAATAATAATAAAATAAAATAAAAAATCAGATGACAGTCCACAGAACCCACTAAGCAAACACGCACATCTTTCAACATACCTAATGCACAGACTCAGACTCCCACAGCTCAGTAATTGCTCTGCCCACTGTTCGATGCATAATGTATGATCATGTCTAGACTCCTTTTCTTATTTTTAGATGTTGAGTATATCACTACAGAAGTGAAATACTGTAAACCCATCACTTCCTCAATCTTCTCGCCAAAGTGCTGATGATATTTCGCTATATTAACATCATGCTATCATTTTGCCCTGTATCAGATGTATAATTGTTTTACTATATTTGCTATTATTCACTGTAACAAACACCTTACCTGATCCCACAGTGTATTTTTGGATCGTACGTTTTATTATGATCCATAGTGCAAAGTAAGCATATCGTCCACGCCTACATGCATGGCTAGTTTGGTTACAGTCAGTGAGAATACAAAATCACGGTTTCAAACAGAATGCATTCAGCCTTAGGGGAGAGAACAGTGGCACTGACTAAGTATGGTCCCTATGGTGTAAAGGTACCTCAAGGGAAATGGACTAAATAAAAGCAACAAAAAAATTGCATTTCCAAGGAATGGTAAAGGTGGCCGTGCATCCTTCGAGTTCCATCTAGCATCATTCCACTGTCTCCGATTTGTCCTTGAAGTAAAGTTCTTAATAATTCTGTGTAGAAGCATGAAAGCAATGCATTCTACTTTGAATTTTTCATGAAGGAGTCCAAACAGAAGGCTTTTAGAAAAATGTTATCCAAAGAACTATTTTTGAGTGTGTACAAAATTTGTTATATAATTCAAATTTAAAAACCTGGGAACATAAAACTCTTTCTAGCATGTCCTTTCAAAGAAAACCTATTCATGCAAATGATTATGGATGTAAACCCCAGACTTGCACATGACACAATATAATTTTAAGTTTTAAAGCAACAATTTGATGTTTGATATTACAACAGATTTTGCTTTGATACAATGCAATATGATTTATGATTATACAACATAATAGACCATGTTTGTTCGTATTACACAATCTGCTCTGGCAACTACTTGATATTAAATGATACCACTGCATCTGCTATCACCTGAAATGGTTTCCAACAGTCTTGAAGGAGTTCCCAGAGGTGTTTAGCACTTGTTGGCCCCTTTGCCTTCACTCTGCGGTCCAGCTCACCCCAAACCATCTCGATTGGGTTCAGGTCCGGTGACTGTGGAGACCTTTTATTGTTAAGTACATAACTCCACATGTGTTCATTCATAGTTTTGATGTCTTCAGTGAGAATCTACCAATGAAAATGGTCATGAAAATAAAGAAAAACACATTGACAGATAGATGATAAGGTGTGTCCAAACTTTTGGCCTGTACTGTATATATACAGTATAATATAACTTATTGATTCATGGGACACATTTACACTAGTAACAATTTCCTACCTGGGATGCTTCTGGGAGATTAGAGGAAACCAAGAGAAGCCAACGCAAATATACTAAGGACCTTCAAATATCTACTCAGATAGTAAACTGAGCTCAGGATTGAATCAGGATCAGCGGAAATGTGAGACGGCAACCTCGTAGCTAAAGAACTTAGTTAAATAAAAGTTAGTTGAATGAAAAAAATATATAAAGGATGTAAAAAAAAGTTTAACTTTTCTCCTTACTTTGCGATAAGTTCTCCTAGTTCGTCAAAGGTTCTTAATGGTTACAACAAGATTTTGTGAAAAATGACACCCTCAGTTGTAGGTTTTATAGTATTCTACTATAGCATTTCTACAGTACATGTCGTAGAAGCTTTAAAAATTCCCCAAAGGGACAAACTTGGAGGAGGATATGGTTTCATTTTTCTGTAAAAACAAAGAAATTGAGAAAGCACTAAGGAAGAGGCTTTGCTTAAAATAGTCTTTATTCTTTTAACACTCGTCACCCACAGTATCAAAGATTTCTTAGGTACAAATTTACAGCATCAATTTGAGATTATCTACTGAAGCAAAGACAGAAATGAAATACAGTACTAACCATGTGGGTTCTTAAAAAAAAAAATAAAAGAAAAAGAAGTTATTAAGTTAAAAAGAGTTATTTATATTGGTAAGTTTAGAACTTGGATGGAACCTTCCTGGTTGTAGGTTTATGTTTAACCAAGGCCAATATCGTCATTACAATCCTTCTGGAATCACATCACATCAGGAACTCTGAAAGAGAGGTCAGCAAGCATCTCGTATATTCATCTGTAAATGCCACTTTGCGTTTCATCTGGGAGTTCTACATTCCCGAAAGATGCACAGGAGCTGAATGAGCAAGTGGCTTTTCATTAAACTGTCGCAAATCTGTGCAGCTGCGGTGCTCCAGCAATCGGCGCTTAAACAAAACCTGGGAAGGCTTCCACTGGAGCTGGCTGTGAAACGTACACCGGTGTTTCAGGCTTGATTTCCCTTAAGATGTGCTCTGAGACGTTTTGGCAAGCTATTTAGAAAGGATGCAGAGTAGAGCATGCCAGAATGTTCTTCTAGGACACCCACTGTGTTTCGGGGAATATATGAATGTCTGATGCATGCCTCTGTTTTCCTGACCTTGCCATGACCTTGCTAAAGCTGCTTCTGTGGATAGCTCTGCTGCTGGATATCATCCAGATGCAAATTCGCCTCTGTCTTTTCCCTGGCACCAAAGGTACCATAACACAGACAAATTAGACGCCATAGCCTTAAAACATATCACGGTTACACAAAGCGCAACAATGAGGCTTATTACCTTTTCTTATTTATTGAGCATGGAAAAGAAGAAAGAGAACATGTACCATAACGTTTCAGGACCTGCTCAGGCTTCCTACGGGAGGTCATGTACTGTAGCGTGGGATTACAGTCAGTACAGCAGCAGTAGCACTGATGCTCTCATCTTCTTTTTTTTTTGGCATTGTGCTAACATTTGTACAGCCTACGGGAAGCTGGGGGAATTCGGACCAGGCTCCGAGGAGAGGAAACGGCTATGTCCTAAATGCTACAGTGTGAGACAGAGATGACAGTTTGGTCCTGAAGGAGACGTTCGCGATTGCTTTTTCAGAGCAGCGGTCAGGGCTCTGTGATTGGAAACGTGTGAGTTCAAATCGCACAACGGTTCCGTGTCGCCACTGATGGACCCTCGAGCTAGGTCCATAACCTCTACAGCACGGCTTGGATTGCGTCCCAGTGAGTCTGCCAAATGCATAAACGTGAATAAGTAAGTGTAACTGTGGGCATGGTTATGTCCCAGTAGTGGATTTTGTGTATAAATGTTAAAGTTTATTGCACAATAGTTTATAAAAAGCTATAGTGACTTCTATACTGCTTATCAAGGTCAGGGTCATGGAGGGCCTCGAGGTTATCCTGGAAGACATCGAGCATGAGGCGGTGTACACCCTGGTAACTGGCTTTCCCAATTTGGCAAAGCCAGTTACCCTAATCTACTTTACCGAATCAACCCCAGATCATAACAACCTCCTCCAGAGGCTTGGACAGTGGACACTACGCATGATGGGTGCATCACTTCATGTCCAATCTTATACTCGTTAGCAAACTGAAAGCTTATTTCTGATGAGTCTCACTAACAAGTGTTTTTTTTTTATTTTTATGGTCACACATCTGTTTAGTCCCGAGCCATGTGAATTCTCATAACATTATGTCTGGAAATGTTTTTACAGTACTTTCACTATAAAACATAGCTCTGGTTTATACTGTCTTTTTTTTTAATGATATACATTCATCAAGTGCCAATCATGGCTATTCATATTTCTTCTTTGAAGGTAATGGATCATCAGCACTATCCGTCCAGGTTTTACTAATATTAAATGTTAAATAATATTAGTGTCAGATGGATATTAAGCCAATCCCATTACTTTTAATGTTTGGCATAAGAGAAATAATTTGGCCTTTTGGGTTTGAACCAATGATTTTTTTTTTTTTATGTACCAGGCAGCGTATAAACTGTCATTCCCTCGTAGATTCTCCATCCTAAATACTTTCCTACAGTATGTTGAAAAAAAAAAAAAACAGCTACATTTACTCTTTTTGGAGATGCTTTAATCCAAAGCAATTTACAGTATAATGTCCTGAGAAAATGATAGTCCACAGCTTACTTGCTACATCTGAGGTTTGCATCATTAGTCCAAATCCTTTGCCACAAGCCACTAGACCACATAGTTTGCATTAGTTTCTTTAAACTATTTTTATTTTTTTTTTACAGAAAAATCTTCTCACAGTCTCAAGTATTTGCACTACATGTTATCCTGTTTACTGTGATACTGAAATGATATTTCTCTCCAGTGTATACAAGAAAAATGTAGAATTGGCAACAAAAACTTGACCTTGACCTTTGCTTCTGACTGTTAAGGAAGCACTGTCACTGGAGACTCCAAAATCTCCGTATAGACTAGAGAACCTAACCATATCAATGATTACACCTGAAAAAAACAACAACCATATTTATGTAGACTGTTCACCATATAAATGTAATGCATTTTTATTAATGTTTGCATTTGAAACCATTCTCAGAGCTATTCTTATAGAAAACAGATGAACAATCCTGATGACCAACCGAACTAGAGAATTCATAAGGTTTCTTTGCAGGCTGTACGATGTTAGACTTTGTCATTCATATTTACATACGATTAACAGAAGCACCTCAGTGTAATTAGGGTCATTTAAGAGTAAGCCATACTAACGATTTTCAGGTCAAATCTGTTGTTCTATTTGCATAATGCTTTCATCAATAGCCATTGTACTAAAGCAGCTTTACAGAAATCTGGATGTAAATTCAGTCCTACGAGTCTAATGAGCAATGCAGAGAGGACCACGTCAAGGCAAAACTCTCTGAGTTGACCTGAGGAAGAAAACTTTCTGTTTTAAACACGGTGCATAATAAAACTGCGGTAGTGTTACATATGCAATAAAAAGGGGTTGCCCTAAAGCTCCATTGTAAAACATTGTGTTTCAGATTTGTAGCTACAGGACAGGAAGGGCTGACAGTTGCCTGGGGCCCCAACACTGTGGGGCTCGGTGAAGGTTTTGGAAGCTTATCATTAATAATTTAGCTGTAATTCGCGGTTGAATTCATTACTTGCTAGCAGCTGACCAGACTGTCTTGTTAGCTTGAATTTTAGATTATATACAGATAGAAAAAAAAACATAGCCAAAAACCTAGCCTCGAAAACAGCAATGTTACGTAATGACAGTTTAACAAGGGATGGTATAAATAGTTTATAGCCTAAGAAGTGTTTTTTTCTAGCAAGATCATAAAATATGGCATCGGTTTGCGCTGTTGAATTATTATATAAATTATATTAAAGGTTAGATTTTAAATACAATTCTTTAAAATGATTATTGCTATTATTCATTCATTCATCTTCTATACTGCTTATTCTGTATAGGGTCGCGGGAGCCTGGATCGTATCCCAGGAGAGTTTGAACGCAAGGCTGGGTACATCCTGGACAGGGTGCCAATCCATTGCAGGGCACACACACATGCTCATTCACAAATTACAGGTAATTTGGGAATGCCAATTAACCTGGGAGGAAACCGGGGTAGCCGGAGGAAACCCACCAAACTCAGAGAAAACATGCACACAGACCCAAGATGGGAATCAAACCCTCAACCCTGGAGGTGTGAGACCACAATGCTAACCACTAAGCCGCCGTGCCACCTATTGCTATTATAGATTCATTAATTGATTTTTTTATAACGCTTTTTCTTTGGGACCCTGGAGCTCAGTCCAGAAACCTCATGGTACAAGAACAGGGCAGGGCACAGGCACACACTCATACACACACGTAAACACCCTACAGGCAATTTAAAAACACAAATCAGCCTACAAAGCATATCTTTGGGCTGTTGGAAGGAACCAGAGCACCTGGAGAACAACCAGTTACCCCTGGGGGGAGAACATGCACACAGACCGGAGGTAAGATTTGAAACCTTAAACTGCAGATGTCTGTTAATAGAGACAGGCAACCAGAGAGACACCATGCTCCCATTATTCTTATTATCATTATTATTTTGGAGACGTCTGGAGAAAATATTGGTAATAAAAGTAGGTTATAATGACAATAATGAAAAAGAAGGTGGTCTTTCTTTCTTTCTTTCTTTCATTCCATGTGAATCTCAGCTGTCTTTAGAATCACAACTTTTTAGTATTTACATTAACTAAATTTTGTAGACGTTACACGTAGTGAACATGAAGTATTACAACAAAACAACAGTGTATTGTACTAACACCATAGCGAACGACACTGGATCTTCATGACAGTCCCTGTGAATGAATCTCAGGCTGTGAACAATGTATGTTCATATATTACTCACTCACTCACTCCCTTACTCATTGTCTATACCGCTTTATCTTGTATACAGGATCGCAGGGGGCCTGGAGCCTATCCCAGGAGACTTGGGGCACGATACACCCAGAATATACAAACACACTCACATGCTCATTCACACACTACAGGCAATTTGGGAACACCAGTTATCCTAATCTGCATGGTTTTGGACTGTGGGAGGAAACTGAAGTAAGCAGAGGAAACGCGACAAGCATGAGGAGAATGTGCAAGCTTCATGCACAAAGTCCAGAGGCGGAAATCGAACCAGGACCCTGGAGGCGCGTGATTATTTATCCTGATTATTTGTTGGGGAAAGTGAAATATAAATGCTCAACAAAATGCTGTTCGTTCTTTTGTCACGTGACTCCCATAGACGCTATGCGGTGCAATAGATTCAAAAGAACGAACGACT
>JAQMYL010000007.1:23580407-23595057 GCA_030014365.1 Clarias pachynema | reverse complement strand
CTGCTTTGAGACAATGACCATTGTTAAAAGCGCTATATAAATAAAATTGAATTGAATTGAATTGAATTGAATTGAATAAGTGAAGAATTGCTACAAATATTCAAAGTAAATCATGAAAAATCATGAATTCTGACATGGCGGCTCTCGTTTATATAACGCATGGCCTTGGTCTTTCATGGACCGAAGAACAGAATTATTTAGATGCATAAGTTAATAATAGCAAATTTATATTAAAGCCATTCAATAGAATGAAAAAAAATAATTTGAATTTAATTTATTGCTGTAACATGAACGAAATACTTTGGATTATTTTAATATAATTAATATATAAAAGCCACAAGCGGCGTTCAAGTCAAACCGGGATTTGTGATGAAATAAAATAAAACCGAATTAAAGTGGGATCATGAGACTCTTATCCGCAGTAAAACAATTGAACGGTGCAAACGGTTTAAAGATCGCTGTAATGTGTGAACTGTACACACAATCAGTCATGAATGCCACTTGCATGTTACAGGAACTCGGGCTGGGAGTTATTACCACATCCCCCATACAGTCCTGACCTCGCACCAAGCCATTTCAACATGCTTAGGCCATTGCTTCAGCAAACTTTTTATCTTGATAGTATCCAAGCAGTAGTGAAACGCTGGGAGGAGTGCGTTAGTGCAGCAGGGGATTATATAAAGAAATAAAGGGAGTTTTTACTCTCATAACTGTGTTCTGTTATTCTGCGCAATCAAATCGCAGGTTTAGATTAATGCACTATTCGGCACAATCTTAAATCCTGGTTAGACTTGAACACCCCTCATACATAAGGAAATAGTCACTTTATTTGACATCAAGCTTAGCACGGCATCATTTTTAAGGTTTCAGGAGCTTTGAAATAGACAGCGATGGTTGGTGAGAGTTTATTACATAGCTCACATTTTAGTATCACAAAATGTTCTTTTTTTTTTTTCCTTTTTTCCGTGTGTACTCCTGAACAGAGTAAGGGTTTATTTGAGTAAGGATCATGTAGGTTTCAGTACACAATAGTTTCTCCTGAGCTGTGTTTATTGTCTTGCATGAGATGTTTCTTAGCCGCTTATATAATACGCCTTGTTTTTCAAAGAATATACACATGCAGGCCTAATACTCTCAACTAAAGGCTCAGAATTATACCTACTTCTGACTAAATCGAGCAAGTCGGTCTCTCACGTTTACATTTCCTCATCCACAAGTCGTGCAGAACCTAATCCACATGCCGATCTAGCAATTGAGCCGTAACGGCCTCGCTCAAGGCCCACAGTATCACTCTGCTCTCTCCGAGCTAACGTTCCCGCTTCATCTCCTCCTTCGCTATCACTCACTCTCTCTCTCTCTCTCTCTCTCTCTCTCTCTCTCCATCAGCCGTCTGCGCTCTAGCTCTTTATCCTTGTTTATGTCTCTTTTATTGACGTGCGGAAAAAAAAAGCCAGAGTTACAACGAAGAAACGCGTCTTCTCTCATACTCGTGCTCTCTGTGTCTTCCCAGAGAATGGAAAGCATGTTTTCGGGTCAGAGATGAGACAAATGTGTCACTTTCATTATTTCATTTTTTAAACAGATTTTACAGATCAGACCGAAAGCAGGGGGGGGGGGAGGGGGGGCGGTGCAGGCGGACCGGTGCTATCTGCATTTTTTGGTGGGAAAACAATCATGTTTAGAGAAATGAATCACGGATTCGGGGATGTCAAGGTGGTTGTCGATTCAGTTGGCGTCTTTGATCCGCCCACTTTTTGTGCGAGTGCAAATGGGAGTGGGACGAGAGTGCAGTGAGCAAGATGCTGCATCGTGCTCCTCTCTCTCTCTCTCTCTCTCTCTCTCGGTCTCTCGTTTTTTTTTCTCCTTCTCTCCCTCATGGCCGCGTCTCTTGAGGCTCTCTCGGCATCTGGGTCTCTCTTTGTTGGATGGCACTTGGATGGCATGGATGACTAATGAGCAACCGAACGAGCCTTTTTTCCTCCGTGCTCGTGCGTGCGCCTCTGAGCGAATGTCGATCGCTTATGAAAATAAAACAAACGGTGCGACAGTCGCGGTACCACACTAAAAACTGCATTAATTATCATGACAAGGTGATCTGGATTCACAAGAAATATTTACTATCTAATAATAATAATAATAACAATAATAATATGAGAGTTGCAGAAGCACTGAATCGTAATAACATGCGGTTATAGTCTCAGAACCGATTCCACAGTAATAGAAATAGAAATATCTCAAGTCTCAGTTCGGTTATAATGTAGTAAAGGATTTCCTGAATCTTCATTTATTTAGTGTAGAGGAAAATATTTAGTAGCAGCAGCGTAGCCGCTTTCACAAAATACTGCACGTTATGTATCGTAGTGTAGATGACAAGATTTAGTCTGTAAATTTTTTATAAGGGTTTTGCTTGTTGTACATAATGCATGATCTTGTAATATCTTTGTGTTTTTACAATAATAGGGGTTATAATTAAGTGTCCAAAATATCGCAGTCTAATTATTTCCTAGTTGTAGTATGTACTAATTATATTCCTATTATATTGGACATAGAGTTTTACTACTGTTTATATATACAGTATATACTATATTGTTATCATATATATAATATATTATAATAATATATATAATTTTTTTTAATGATTAGTATACTTTAAATGAGCTGTTAAAATATTTTTGATAATGGTCATAAAATTAAATATACAGTATTTCTCTTTGATGTATAACATTAGGCATTATAATTATTATTATAAGCATTTATGACTAGCCATTATTTATTATAAGTATATTTCTAATGAATTAATTTATTAACTGTTATCTGAATGCGTCACGCATTAAGAGTTTCTAGAGAAGTAAAAAAAAAAAGGGTTGTAATAATAGCTTTTTTATTTATAAAGTAAAAAAAACAAACACGTGGAGCCGCGTTTCTTTTGTGTTAGCGTGTTAATGAATAATGTGTTATCAACAGGACTTATAACGGTGACCATTCATAATACCTAATACCTAATAATAATAATGCAGCTTCATAAATAATTTTAACAATATAAAATGTTTATAATGTCTTAACAAGATGAAGGCCTTATCATATAAATATGACTGTGATGGAATATTTTTTGCAAGCAGTGCAAACATGCATTACATCACTGATAAACTTGTATATTAAAAGTGGCATAAATACAATATAAACGACAAGTCCATTTTCAGCAACGCTGCAATTATGATCCAGAGGCGTCATGACGACTTGTCTTGATTTGTCACAGCAAAAACTGAGCCATAGTGAAAAGAATTTATCTTTCCGATCAGACTGTAAATTCAAGCTTTATCTATTTTTTTTTCGTTTAAACTTGAAAGTGAGTTTTTTTTTTTTTTAAGGCATCGTTCAACTTTCAGTCGTTCATCAGAAACGACAGAGATACTGAATAATCGTACTTAGACCGTTTGTATTTCTACTTTTACTTTGCAATCACGGCAGAATGTTTTTGCCATGTAAGCACTATTCACATGGCAAAAAAAAAAAAAAATCAGGATAAGCAAATTTCTAGCGATTTTCTTTGCGTACGACACGGTGCTGATATCTCTTTATCAAATCAGGAATTTCTCAACCGAAATCTGCACTCATAGTATCGTAGCGTATGCAAAGCTTTATTGACAACCTGTAGCTGTACTTAGGCTTTAATGGCTGGATTTGTTCAGCTTTCTTTATTTTCCTTTTCATTAATGAGCTCCTAGTAAACACAGTGCGGAGACGCGGAGACGCGGTAACACGACACACAGCAACTGGATGTTTGAGAGTGTGTTAAAAAGCACCGCTGATCGTGTGGTTGCTGGAGAAACATTTTTTTTTAGATGTACAGCGGGTTTAGAAGTGTCTAACAGTTATGTGCGACAGGGTTAAAAAAAAAAAAAGTGCGAGAATGAAAACCAGTTTGTGAAAATCAAGAAGAATTTGATTAATGGGAATAAAATGCGCAGTCCAGGTTTAAGTTCATGCATTTTTGTCACTGGTAGTTTTATAATTCCCGTAATTTAATAATAATAATAATAATAATAATAATAATAATAAAACATTCTTTGTGTTTATCACAGGGGAAAAAAAGACTTTGCTAAAAGAGCTTGTTCAAGGTGAAAGGTGTATATTTGGGACGAAATGAGATACTTAATAAGGTGGGATTAAGCCTGGGAGGACTGACAGTAATATCATGACTCGCTGTTAGAGTCTGACTTTCACAATGTCTGTCACGTGGGATGAATTAGATGGACACCCACCTGGAAAATGCGATCCCTGCAGCTTTCGTGATAGCTAGAGTCGTGATAACTAGAATCAGCTGCAATATGTGGCAGGACTTTTCATTTCTGAAATGTTAAAAACTTGTGTTGGAAATTTCAAGCGGTTTAGATTTACGGTATTTAGCACACACCCACATCCAGAGTCACTTACATTTTTATTTCATTATACATCTGAGCAGTTGAGGGTTAAGGGCCTTAATCAAGCACCCTACAGTGGTAAGTGGGTGGTGCTGAGGTTTGAACCTGGGACCTTCCGATCAGTGGGCCAACACCTTAAGAACTGAGCTGCCTCTCGCTGCAGCGGATCGAACTAGAGACATCAGACTAGTGCAGATGTCTTTTTAACCCTGTTTCATAATTTCACCAAAAATAGTTTTTCTTTTTTTTTCTTACTTTTTTATTTAAGTGCATAACACCTAAAGAAATCCCCTTCACATACATTTATTTATGTTTATATTTGCAGGTGCTGCCGTTTTTTTTTAGATGTAGTTCTGCCTCCACTAGTGTCTCCACCTGTGTCATTGGTTTGTTACTCCTCTGTGTGCACCTGTTCTGTGCTATTTTCTAGTTCAGTGTTTTCCGGTGTTAACCTCTGTGTGCTGCTCTGATCGTGACTCTGGATCGCCCTAGTTTAAAGGTCCCCTATGTTACTATTTCTTTAGCAAGTTATCACAGGTCTCAAAGCGTCCCCCAGAGTGTGTGTGTGTGTGTTACCTAGATAAAATAGCGCTGTAAAAAATAAATAATATATGCATAAAGCTGAGCAACAAGCCTAGGGAGGGTATCCTCTTATATCAAATTCAAATTTTATTCATCACATACACACTCATACACAGTACGATATGCAGTGAAATGCTTATACGACCGCCGTTGACCTTGAAAAAATTTTGAAAAAACAATTAAGAAATAAATAGTGGACTAAAATAAAATAAGAGTAAGTTTAGCTATAGAAACTAAGAAAATAGAACAAAATATAAAAATTTCAAAAATATATAAGAAATATAAAAACTTCTGTACAAATGTAGACAAAAATGGCAATAGATTTAAATGGAAATAAAAATGGAAATGGAAATAAATGGAATGTCCAGGGATTGTGCAGTTGTGCATGTATGAGCACATGTGATGTCACATTAGGGGAAATTCTAATTGGTCAGGAAAAAAAGCAGCAAGCTTGAAATGTACTTGTTTTATGTTTGGGTTTGTATGCGAGAGTGTTTAAAAATTGCAAAAAAATTACATTTGCATAATAGGTCATAAATCTTGTCTGCCTGTCGTAAGGCTTATGAATATTCATTATAAAATTGTACAAATGTTATACTCTTTAAATTTTAATTTCACATTTCTTGAAGTCAGTGAAACTCAAATAAGCGGATGATTTCCATGTGTTAATCCCGTCCTCTCACTGTTTTTTTTCTCACTCTGCTGTGTTCACCTGTTATGTGTTATGTTCATATTCTATAGACCAATAATCATAAATATGTAAGAATCCTCATATTGGACACAAACAGTTATATTTCTGCACCGGTCATATCAGCGCATCACCAACCCTGATCCAACCCCACATACGCCACAAAGAAAAGTAAGACTTAAGACAGTTATGCCACTGGTTATCAATAATATCTGTATAAAAACGTTAATGTTAATCCAGCACTGTGTCAGTTTGTTTTTGAAAACATTCGAACACGCCAGCCTGAGTGGCGTGTGGGTTAAAAACCCAGCAGCACTGAAGCACTTAATGAGTCTGCAGGAAGCAGGGTCGACCAGGTCGCGAAATTAACTATTGATTCCGAGCCGGTGTTGTGTGCATGCTTTAGATGCGCAGATATGATGGGCTGCAGCAGGGCTTAGACGGCACGCCTGCCTCGTTTTTCTGAGGAGCTTGTTATGACGCTGATGGGAGAAAATGGAGGAATGATTTTGTTTCGGCTTACAGGCGCACTGGGACTGACATCAAATATGTATCAGGCGAATATACTTTCATACTGTAGACATGTCACATCTCAGTGTCATTGTTGAGCCAGTCGATTGGGGGGGGTGGACGTGCATCATGGATTTGTGTTTAAGATGCCTAAATTGGGTTCTCTTCCATTTTTATTGGCATTCCATCCAGATAGCTGTGTACCGTAATCAGAAATATGACCTTTTTATGTGAAACGTGTGAACAGTACGATAAATCCACAAAAAGCTAACGTGTGAACATAATTACAGGGAAATTTAGGTTTATTTAATGCAAATGACTTTCAAAGCAGTTACAGCAACGCAAATTATTGGGAAAAACATTACAGAAGACTGTAATAACACTAGCTGTGATTATTTGAAGTTCTTTATACCATTTTTTACATTATTGATTGTGATCGGTCACATGCTGTTGATTAACTTTCCGATTTCTTGCTGGCTACAAATCAAAGGTTTATATTAACACCCTTGTTCCTGCTCAGTTTCCATAGCAACAACTAATTCACTGGGACTTAATCTAGGCCTAATTATAAGCAGAGTTTTTTTATGTTCCTTTTTTAACTCCAGCTTAGAAACATCACTTTTCAAACTATTTATGAAAAAAATGTCATGAAGTTAAGAGCTATAGTGTACTTAATGAAACTAGAGAATTCCTGGAGAAATTGCGAATTAAGGGCACATGGATGCACAGCATTTTCTGGGCAGAACATTGAAAACGGCTCGTTCTAGTTTCATCCTCACTGAACCCCAGTGAAACTCACAGACACAGAGAATATAACAAGCTTTCACTTTAAACGACACTTTTGTGATTATTTTTTAACCTGTATTTTGTGAGCTGTAGGTGTAACACATTTGGTTTTTGGAGTATGTGAGAGTGGAGGCTTTAAACTTGTGGGATCTCAAGTTTCATTTGTATGTTGTGCACAGGATGGCAGTTTTTCCAAAGTAGTCCAAAAGTCTTTTTTATTATTTTTTTGTTGCCAGGTCCCAAACAATGCTTCATAGCTCCCAAACGGTTTGACCAATCTTCTCTATTTAAAGATTAAACAAGGGAAGAGTCCTGGCGTCTGTTTTCTTATAAGTTTTGTGGAGGTTTGTGCAAAATTGCATCAGGGAGAGAGAGAGAAGTTTGTTGTTTTTGCTGAATCAGTGAGACGTAAACTGAGGTAGTTTGTTGCAGAATCAGTGTGTGTCCACTGTGAGAACCCAATTACAGTCTATGGAGTGCTTTTTAGTAGTTTCAGGCCAGTTTTTAAGGGAGTTAAGTATTAGGCACCCCTGCTAATAATAGGAACCTGTTTCTCTAACACTAAATTCAACTATAACAGTATAGTGTTTTGTTCTTTATAGGGAGCCTATTATGAAAAAAACACTTTTTGGACATTTTTAGACGTTCAGATGTACCAAAATAAAAAAACAAAAATCCTGCTTTTTCCATTGACCAATCCAATTAGAGTTTCCCCCCAATGTGACATCATATAAGAAGATACCCTTCCTTGGCTTGTTGTTCAGCTCTGCGGTTCTTTCCTTGTTCTTTAAACACTGAAACTGCATATCTGGAGGAGGGGTGAAATAAAGAGAGTTTACCATATAAAAGATGGATTACCTGAGAGGTATTTCAGCTCGAACATTAACACACAAACATAATTTAGGGGGAACTCTGAGACCTGCTTTAATTTGATAAAAAGAAATAGTAAAATATGGGACTTTTAATGAAAAACCTTGTAGTCATTGGCAAGTTGTTGCGTTATGAGAGGAACGAAACACTTCAGGATGTGCTGTTATTAGGAAAACAATTCAGTTTGTAACTCTGCAGCATGTTAGGCTGCATCATAATCTCACGCTGTAGTTTATTCTTCTATTACAACACCTCGTATTATTACTACATAATCAGGATATGAGGAGAGATGTGTGGTGATAGGCGTGGTTTTAACTCTATAGGTCAGGGTTTGTCCTTTGCTTTCGCAGTGTTGCAAAACCTCCTTCTGATGAAATCCGTAGTAATGTGATGTAAAGGTCAAATGTGCAGAAAGATCAATTTACCAAACAAACAGCTTAATAAACAACAGCTCGCTCGATTTTCTTGATTCAGCGCAGCTTTCGCTTCGAAGTGTGCGTCTGGTTTAACGGAAACGCGGCTTTAAAGAAATACGTTGAAAGAAATATCAGAGACGTGTCGTTCCACGAGACATCTCTGGTCCTGGGTTAGGTGTCTTCTAAAATGGGATCTGCTCTCATGGTTCGTGTGTGTGTCTTGCAAGAACCTTTCCTTTTCATCTGCACAGTGCTTACGTGTGTTCTTTTTTGTCTTTACAGTAACTACGGTTTGTGTATGTGTGTGCAGTTTTGTGAGCTCGCTCACTCTTGATCTTTATCACAGGAAAACCTACCAAACTCTACCTTACGACACAGGCAGCAAAATGGCTCTCGTTCATCGAAAAATATAACTGAAATGACTAAAGATGATCAGCAGCAATTACGATCGGAATCTGGAAGCTTTTTAGTTTAAAGCACCAAAGATTTAATGTATTATTTATTAATTTTTTAACGGTTGCATGTTGCAGAAATACTAAGAAACTTATCTGATTTAAAAAAAACAAAAAACAACAACAACAACTGAAGTTACAGTTACACACTTTGCAAGGACGTAATAGTGAAACAACTGTGTCCGAATGAATCAGATTGAAATGGAGGTATGACACATTGCTTCAGCACATTAGCGTAATGCATTGTTAGCTAAACCGGCTGTCCTGCTGGGCCTCATTCAGATCTCTTTTCTCAGCCAGTTTTATATCCTGTCAAACGCTTATTTACTGAGATGTGCTATCTGAAGCTGCCAGCCAGAGTGAGCTCATCAGCAATAAGATTAGACCACAGATAGATCTACTACTTTTTTTTTTTTCTAACACAAACAAAGCCAAGGCTTCAGACCAATGCATTGAAATTTCAAGCAGTCATTTTGAAGTAAATTCGTCAAGCAACTTCAGAGAAAAAAAAAAAAAAAAAAGTAGGATGACACGTTTTCGGGATAATCCAGATGTTTAAAGCAGCAACCACGTGCTTGTTCGGAAGACGCAAACAGGAAATGTCAGTACGAGGAAGTGTCGGTGTGAAACTAGAGGAAGATAATTGAGGGAACTTTGTGTCCCTAGACACAAGATAACAAACATGCCCACAAACCATATATAGATAGTGTTAAGTTTAAAAATGTCAGTCGATGGCAATGCTGTTTGTTTATAGTATGATACAGTGTTTCCCACGGTTGGCGGTTGTAGCCGGCGGAACGGGCCGACTTTACCCGTCTGCACAAAAGTGGTCTACTACAAGTACATTCAACAAATACTTATTATCTTTAACACAATATTTGGATTTATTGCCTATATCTATTCATTTCCTATTTAAAAGATCCAACCTACAAACCTGTGAAGAGTAAGACAAAGCAAAAAAAAAAAAAGAAGAAAAAAAACCCCCCGCAATGTTTTCATGAGAGCTGGTTTCATCATGGTGCTTGATGGGTTTTGCAAATGCACTTGACACAATACTGTACTTGTAAGAACTATTCCAGAAAGCCTGACCTCCGTGTCTTAAAATAACAACTGATTGTTGTTGTTGTTACACAATTACTGTAGAATGTAGAAAATAAATCACTAAACAAAAAGAAAGAAATTTTCAAGTAATGCCAAACTTTTGAGTGGTAATGTAACCCTTAAACCCTTTGCATTAATATGTTTTAACAAATATATATGGAGTCATCATTGTGCAATATAGCGTTATCCTTAGTCATATTCTTTTTATTTTTAGCACAACCCAGGCAATATGATGCAATATATACAAACATGACTGAGGAAAAAAAAGAAACAGCACACATTCGTAAGATCACTTTTTAAGTGTAAAGACAAAGTTACCAAAGTTACCAGAAGAGCTCATATTCTCCAGCAAGCTCAGTAAAACCTAACAGCTGTTTTACTTGTACTGTAGTTCTGTGCAAAAGTCTTGGGCACATACAAAAATATGGCATAAGCAAAAGATGCTTTCGAAAACATTTCTGCATAAAAGAAACTTCTATAAATAGCAATAAAGAGTAATAAAATAAACAGTCAATATTTGGAGTGAAAACGCATTGCTTAAAAATCAGGAGTTTTAGACACAGATTTGTGCAGTTTTATAAAAAAAAAAAACAGCTGTTAGGTTTTACTGAGCTTGCTGGAGAATATGAGTTCTTCTGGTAACTTTGTCACACTCGCTCCTTTTTATTTTTATGCAAATCCCCCGTACATTAGGTTTTTTGTTTCCGTATGAAAACTGGTCTGTCTTGTACTATATATTTTATTCTTTACAGCTATGGATATTCTCCTGTAATGTTATTTATTAATTATTTTTTTAAGTTATTTATGGAAATACTGAATGATTTTGTACATAATTATGCAGACATGATAAACATATATAACAAAATTAGTACAGCATATAATATGGTGCCTAAGACTTTTGCACAGTACTGTATATACTGTATATATTCACTTATGTGCCCTAAGTCTCCTGGAAAAGGCTCCAGGTCCCCGCGACCCTGAAGACAGGATAAGGCGGTATAAAAGATGAGTGAGTGAGATTCACTTATTTGTCCCTTACAGCACAGTGAAATTATTTTTTGGCATGTCCCAGTTTGGAAGCTGGGGTCAGAGAGCAGGGTCAGCCAGGATTCAGCATACCTGGAGCAGATAGGGTTAAGAGCCTTATTCAAGGGGAACAGTGGAAACTTGGTGGTGCTGGGGCTCGAACCGCCCACCTTTTGATTAGTAACCCAGTAACCCACAACAAGCCTTAACCTACTGAGTCACCAGTGCCCTTACACAGCATTTCAGTGTTTATTAATGATTAAATGTATTAATGTAAATGAAAAATGTAAGTCGGTTATTCACACAGAAATGTACTTAATTGCCTGTTTTTAATCCCAAGTTTTTTGTGAGCTTTCAATTGTGTTCAAACCTAAATAATATACTGATGATCATAACAAATCCCATAAGTCCCGCATCTACATCCCAGTCTCACCTGAATTTAGCACCACATACGTTCACATTATGACACATTATGACAGCAATTACCAATATTACAAATTCCTCCCAAAGCTCTTCTGCTTTGTACTTCATGTACTATTTTTTATGCGTATGCTGTGCAGTTGTTTTGGTTATTGATATATTGATAATTTTGTCAGTTTATACCCGTCTGAAAGCTTACGGAGCTTTTTGCAGTTTTATCTTCTTAATCTGTGTTTTTTTTAATTTTTTTTTAATGTGTCATGATGTTGGATTATGAACACTACGATTTTGACATAGACACCCAACATGGACATGATTATGACTCATGCATTTGTTCCTGCTTACCAACAACAGAGTTACAATGACACTAACCTGTTCCCCCCCTTTATACTTGTAAATAAGGTGGATTTCATGGTAATGCATATAATTTGGTAATGCGTTCAATATAGGTAGTCATGTGTATTGTGCTATTATTTGGACAGTGTTAAAACGTTAAGAGAAGTATTTGATTGGCACAGATACAGTGTTCTAAGTACTATGCAAATGTCTTTCCCCCCTTGTTTCTTCATGTTTTGTTTTCAAAGAGCCAGACCTTCTAGTATTTTAATGAAGTCTTGAGGAATAGTTCTTCAGGCTTAGTTTTTGGCTAATCATTCAAACATAAAAATGATATCTAACTTAAGGCATGAACCAGTGAGAAACAGATGCAGATGATGACAGATGATCAGGCCGATGGTTAGTATATTGGTCATGCTGAATGCTGAGTGGTTGGAACAGAAGAGAAGGGAAATGAGGTTGTAACCACCAATTATAACCACTTTTTAAAGTGTATCTTTAAGCACTTTGCAGCCAGTCGCATTAAAACATTTGTTCACATTTCTTTAATTGAATCTACATCATTTGATTTAATTTAATTTAATATGAAGAAATGAGGGATGGCTCATGACTTTTGCGCTGTACTGTACGTGGTTTGCTTTTTAATATGATGTCACACATTCTGAAGCTTTAGCTTTTTCAAAAGTCTAACTTAACAGCGGAAACTCATATTCACCGTAATTCTCGCCATATCTGCTTACAGGATTATAACTTTAAAAGAAGGGATATTAAATTAACATATTAAGAAGAAAATGTCTGAAATTTCATTATAATCGCATCACATTTTCCCTTTAAAACGTTCTCTCAGACAGTCTTAAGAGAAGAAAGAGGAAAATGAAATTAGTGATACTTTTCAAACTGGTCATAACTTCAAACAGTTCGAATGACCAAATCTTTAGGGAAACCTTATTAAGGTTAAGTTTATTAAGAGTTAACTTGTTGAGAGAGTTAGGATTTGTATCTTTTCTTAAAGCTGCAGTTGTACGAAACCATTCAGGTCGCGTTTGTTCAATTAATTTCTTATCAATTTCTGAAGAAATGAGTATTGCCGGCCACGGATTTCACATTTAGGGAACAAGGGTGATACAGTTATCATAACAGGAACATCGTAACAAATACATATTTCTTCTTTGTCCAGATCTTTGCAAAACAAAGTGCATGAATGCTTATGAAGCATGCAAAGCCATTCGCGTGCACGATGGTGTTAGAGATAACTGACTATTGGTTGATTGTATCAGAGATAGGAAGGCAGTTCAATTTGTAATTAAGAAGTGTTATATTCACGCAACACTAACAAGTTCATCTGGGTTTTCTTATTCTTTCTTTATTCGGATCTTGAGTTCTGAGATTCTGTCGCATAGCAGCATACAGTATGTTCTCACATACAGTATAACATGGCTGTGTAAGATTTCTGCATAGAATTTCTAAGCGCTCATACATGTATGTTTATTCTGAGTTTATCGGAACCATCAGTTTACGTTTTAGGTGAACGCCAGAGTGCTTTTTTTAAATCACAAACTGTTTGCACTTTAGATACTTTTAGCTCTGTAAAGTGTAATGTCAAACGCTATGATCTAACTGAGAATAATTGGTTACCTGAGGTCATCGAATGTGTGGAAGACACTCCTGTAAATAGATTACAAGTCACATTTCTCTGAAATGTCTGGTATGTTGGGCATCTATACAGACACACACCGTTTAACGTGTGTAATATATCTACAAATAAATACTATGAACATTTAGAATTATTGTTTACAAGTTTTTCTCAGAAATAACATGTTAGCTTAGGCAATGTCATCTAGTTCATTAATTTTACTTGTAACTACTATGATTTATGATTATAATTTAAAACGTTTTCCCTCAGTCCTGATAAGGCCATGTCATGGTCATGTTGCTAATTACTGTAGCGTTATTCGAGAATGCTACTACGAACGTTTACAAGCGTTAGCGCTACAAATAAAGCAATTTTAAATTTCTCAGAGAAATCCTCTCAGATTTGCTGATGGTATAAATATTTACAAATTTGACTTATTATTTTCTCTTATTGTATTCTTTGTATTTCTCTTAGTTTATTTGCTTTACCAATGAATGCTATGAACATTCATAAGTTTGATGTAAATATTGACTTAGTGAAAATTTTGTCAGGTTATGTAAACATTCATGAATTTTATTGTGCAAGGGCCTTATTGTTTTCCTAAGGATTATTTATTCATTTATTTATTTATTTTTCAATCATCTGGTGCTTTTTGAATATCATATGCATTGCACGTATACATGCTGTGCATGTTATCGACTCCACTTACTGTAACAGAAAGTCAGTTATTTGGGGTTGTTCGCAAAAGACACCCAATGGAATTTGTTATACTTCTCCGAGGTGATTTATATGATTGCCACCAAACCGGGAAAATGTGATCTTAAGACATTGAGGATGCAAAATTGCGAAGGGATTTTTGATATCTCAAATGGTTCAGCCATGGTAAGGCATTAAACTTATGCCGATAAGTGGCTAATAACATCCTTAGGTATAAATAATTATATAGTTATATGATATATTATGTATTATATTATATTATATATATTATGTTATGTCATAATGGTATAGGTATTTCCCCATTATATATGCATGTGCCCACTGGGCACCACTGTCTTTCTGGTGCACCTGAGCTCAGGTGCTTGGGCCCGATCATTGTTGCTTTGCAGCTATATTTTAAAATAATTCTCTGAAATATCAGGTCAGCTCATGTTAGCGTAGTTAGTTAATTTGATAAAATTGTTTGGTACTATAACTATTACTGTAACTGTGAGCAAGAAAATCTATTTATGCCTGTTTTTACTTCATTTCTTATTTCCTTTTTAGCATCTGACATACACAGGGGTGATAGCGTTCCGGCACCACGCCGGATTTCCGGCGTACTGTGGCTGCAGGAAAAAAAAAATCAGGTTCGCGGATATTGATCTGTCATTTCTCTAGATCTGAGATGCGCAGGTCAGAGAGCAGCTTTA